>WNWK01013218.1:0-56207 GCA_009830355.1 Cherax destructor
ATTCTATTAAATGGTTATAGGTTTCTGGCCTTCTTCTTGTCACCAATGTCGGGGTTTGGGGAGACTACTCTCTCCCGTCTTCGCATCGGCCCCCTCGTCTTACTCACGGGTATCTCATGGAGAGGCTCCCTGCCCCTCTCTGTGAGCATTGTCAGGTTCCAGTGTCTGTTCGACATATTCTGTTGGACTGCCTACTCTACCCAACAAAACACGCAGAATTTATTTCCCAAAGGCGTCTTGGGCTCTGCGGCCCTTTCTTTCCTTTTTTTTGCAGATGGACCCTCCTTTAACCCGGGCTCTCTCGTTGATTTTTTGACAGAAACTGACTTACTACACAAACTCTAAAGGGTTATACCTCTAGCACCCCCCTCATTTCCCTTCTCCCTTTATCTCTTGCTACCCTCTATCCCTGCACTATCCACCATCCTGCTGCACTCCATACCCTCCCTAATCATCCATCTCCCTCTTACAACCCATTCAACCTGCATCCTGCAATAACCTGCAGTGCTGAAAACCCCTGGGGTTTTAAAGCGCTTCTATTTGATTATAATAATTAAACTAAAGTCATACCCCCCAGCAACAGAGTAAAACGTGTACACAAATGGAGCAAACTCTTCCACACAACAAATTACAGTTGGAGTCCCTCAAGGAAGTGCCCTGGGGCCCTCTTTTCTTCATTTACATAAATGACCTCCGAATGCATGGTTTCTCAAACCCATATTTTTGCAGATGACACAACATATGTCTTCTCTCCCCCCAAACCCCAGTCATACTAGCCAACACTGTTAAGGGGGGGTTAAAAAAATATCTACATGGATGATAACTAACAAGCTTACTCTAAATCTGCCCAAGACCTACTTCATTCAGTTTGGACACAAAGCCACAAATGATCCACTTAACATAACCTCAATGGTTCGCCCACCCAAAAAACTCACAGGGGGTAAATTCCTAGGACTTCACCTTGACAGTGGCCTTAAATTCCAAATACACATACAAAAAATTTTCCCAAGAAAATCCCCAAAGACAGTAGGATATTATAAAAGGGTACGCTTTTTGTGCCTCAATCAGGTCTCCTTGCGCTATATCATTCACTTATCAACCCTTATCTCACCTATGGAATCTGTGTATGGGGATCTACAACATCAAATCACCAAAAGCCACTCATAACCAAGAAAAAGGCTGCAGTTAGAATTTTAACAAATTCCCACTCAAAATACCCCACCAATATTCAAAACCCTTTAAAATACTCCCCGTAAAGAACATTCACACTTATTCTTGTGCCTACTACTTACAAAAAACCCCCTCAAATATTAACCCTCCGCTCAAAAAATTTTCCTTTCCAACTTTAATAGGACCCTTTGGCCCCAACAAAAGACACAGATCACTTTTTTATATACCCCGAGTCCATATCAACCTATGTAAAAAATTTTTTCACATAAAGGGGGCCAAAGTCTGGGAAATTTATTACCAGTTCTAAGTTAACCCAGTCAGAAAATCAATTTAAGACTCTTCTCATGAACCACCCATTCAACCTAAACTAAATACTCATTAAAAAAACTACATTCAAAATTGCTCAATATTTTTTCATACAAGATAATTTTTTAAATTTTTACTAATATAAATTTTGATTTACCCCCTCCACCCTAAACCAAATACGCATTCTGTAAATTACTTTAAAAAAGCTCAATGTCATTTCCCCAGATAATTTCAATTTTTACTATTAACTACCATCCTACTAAACACTTGTTACAATGTAGTGTTACCATTTGTAATTTTGCCAAAAAGAAATATCATCATATTGTAATCTGCCCAATGTTGAAACAACTTAAATTTCAATCAATCTCTACAATATTATGTTCATAGTCCTTAAGTTTTTAAAAACCACGGCACTGTGGTTTATACCCCCTGTCTTTTCCAATAGGGATGAGGAAAAAGATGGGAGCGAGTAGTACTGTGCCTTGTGGAACAGAATTTTTCCCCGTACCGCCTCAGACTTTATTTTTGCTTACTATTTGTGTTCTATTTGTTGGGGAAATTATGATCCATCTCCACTTTTCCTGTTTTTCCCTTTATCAGCTTTTTTGTGTGCAAACCCATGTTCACACTTGTCAGAGGTTTTTGCAAATCTTTTATATAACTTCTGCATTCTGTTTTCTTCTAGAGCATCCGGACCTTTTTTGGGGGTGGGTAGTTGGGACGGGCAGGGCGCCCTCTCTAAACCCATGCTCCCCTGGGTTGTGTAATTGATGGGTATCTAGATGGTGGCGATCTTGCTTCTTAGAACCCTTTCAAAGATTTTTTAATATGGGATGTTAGCGCTTGGTCTGTAGTTCTTTGCTGGCTACTGCCCCTATGTGGGAGTGGGGCATGTCTTTTTTTTTAGTAACTGCGGGACGACCCCGTTCCATGCCCCCTCTCCATAGGATGAAAAAAGCACGTGATAGGGGTTTTTGCAGTTCTTGATGAACACGGAGTACCATGAGTCGGGCCTTTGGGAGTGCATGGGCATGTCATTTTCGCCTTTTGAAGTCATTTGGCTCAGGATAAGTCAGATAGGTTTGTGTCTATCAAGTTCTGTGGCACTCTCATAAAAAAAATTTATTTACCTTAAATTTCAGTTTGGGTTTGTGGCTCACTAAAAAATGAGTCATACTGGGACTTTTTAGCTCACTCATTTCCTTGCTGTCATCTGTGTAGGACCCATCCCGTTTTAAACAGTGGCCCTACTGGATGTTGTTCTGACTTTGATTTGCCATGAAAAGAAATACAGGGAACCCCCGGGTTGAAAAAGTTCACAGAAGCCTCCAATGCCATTACCAAGAATTTACTTCCTTAAGAAATAATGTCATTTAGGTTAGTCTATTTCAGACCCCCAAAAAAAACTTCCCCAAGCACTTTCAATATTATACTTATAAATGCCGATTTCGGGTGTTCGTTAACCGGGGTTCCA
This sequence comes from Cherax destructor, assembly GCA_009830355.1. Classification (NCBI taxonomy): domain Eukaryota; kingdom Metazoa; phylum Arthropoda; class Malacostraca; order Decapoda; family Parastacidae; genus Cherax; species Cherax destructor. Next base: position 2,951 of record WNWK01013218.1, read on the forward strand.
CTTACTTTTGGGTTTTTTTAAAATTTCATTTTTTTGGCTTTTAGTTCTTCCCCCATTTCTTGATTCCTGTAAGATTCCCTTTTGTTTTAGTTCAATGTTTGTTATTTCTCTGACCAGTGTCTCCTACGTATTTCAGATATATTGGCCTCTTGTAGCCGCTCTGTTATTATTTGCCTTCACTTGTATAGGGGCGCCTCTCTCTCTCTCTAGTTTACATCTTCTCCTCCTTTTCCTTAATTAAGGGAATTTGCCTTGAGCAAACCTCAAGTGCCACAGAGTTAAATTGTTCTAGACATAGGTTAGGATCTGTGATGCTTAGGCTATCTTCCCAGTTTATATCATTTAGGACTTGGTTTACTTAGTCCCACCTTATGTTTTGTTATTGAAGTTAAAATTGGAGAAGGCTCCCTCCACGACTCATCACATTTTGTCGATCTGGGGCCCTCCTCTACATATCTGGACCTCTATTATGTTGTGATCTGAGTATATCGTTTTTATATGATGAAATTTTGTATCAGATCATCATTGTTAGTGAAGATGAGGTCAGCGTATTCTCCAATCTTGTAGGCTCTATTATTTGCTGGTTTAAGGTGAATTTGGTGCAGAGATTTAAAGCTCGAGTTGTGTGAGTTTTCATCTGAGCTGCCTCCTGGTGTTATCTCTGCTCCCAAATTTTTTGCAATATTCCTCCTTTTTAGGTGCCTTAGGTTTAAGTTCCCCAGGAGCAAGATGTTGGGGGCAGTGGCTGGAAGGTTTTCAGACAGTGGTCAATTTTCAGAAGCTGTTCCTGGAATTGTTGGGACATTGCATCCGGAAGCTTGTATACAACCACGATGACCAGGTTTTGCTTCTCGATCTTTACTGCTAAAACTTCAACTCATCATTTGAGGCATTTAGTAGTTCTGAACATATAAGTAACTGTGATATACAGGCCAATCCCCCTCCTTTTGCCTGTTCACTCTGCCACATCTGTATAGGTTGTAGCCCGGGATCCATATTTCATTGTCCAAGTGATCCTTTAGTGGGTCTCTGTGAAACCGCAAACATTGCATTTTACTCTGTAAGCAGTCCATGGATGTAGGGTATCTTGTTTGTTGCTGGCTTTAAGACGCTGTATATCGCAAAGATGAATGTCGTTGGATTGGTGGTATTGGTGATATGTGGGGGGGTTTTTTTTCCCTGGCACTAATACCTAGGAATACAGTCATACCTTGGGTTACGATGCTGTCAGCTTATGATAGTTTCGAGTAACGATATTTATAACGTAAAAAAATGACTGGGTTACGATGTTTGCTTGGGTAGCGACATTCGTACCGGACGTGTCCGCGTGGTGCCCAGCTGAGCGTGCACTCCAGGGAGCGCCAGTGTGCTATTGTTTACAAGTGGGGCGACCACCCACCCACACCCACGCATTCATACCAGTACGTATATTGTCATTATTCCACTGTTTTTAGTGCTTGCAACTGCTAAATAAGCTACCATGGGTCCAAGGAAAGCTCCTAGTGGTAAGCCTGTGGTAAGAGGAACAGAAATACATGTACAATAGAACTGAAGAAGGAGATAATAGAAAAATATGAAAGTGGAGTACGTATCAGTGAGCTGGCCAGGCTGTATGGTAAACCCTTTTCTACCATCGCTACTATTGTGGCCAAGAAAAATACAAGTAAAATCAAGGAAGCTGTTGTTGCAAAAGGTTCATCTGTGTTCACAAAACAGAGACCACAAGTGCTGGAAGATGTGGAAAGGTTGTTGTTGGTGTGGATCAACGAGAAACAGTTGCAGGAGATACTGTTTCGGAGGCAATAATATGTGAAAAAACAAGCCAGTCGCATGATGATCTCGTTAAGAAAATTCCTGCAACGAGTGCTGAAGTGAGCGAATTTAAAGCCAGCAGAGGCTGGTTTCACAAAAATAGTGTTGTGAGTCATGGTGAGGCAGCCAGTTCTGACAAAATTGCGGCTAAAAATATGTGCCTGAATCCCAGGAGTACATAGAGGCTGAACAATTCCTCCCCAACAAGTGTTTAATTATGATGAAACAGGCCTGTTTTGGAAGAAAATGCCCAACAGGGAAATTCATTACTCAGGAAGAAAAGGCACAACCAGGACATAAGCCTATGAAAGACAGGCTAACTTTGATGCTTTGTGCTAATGCCAGTGGTGATTGCAAAGTGAAGCCTTTACTGGTGTATCTTTTTGAAAATCCCTGAGTGTTTGGCAGATGCGGTGTCAGCAAGTCTAACTTGTGTGTGATGTGACGGTCTAACAAAAGGCATGGGTCACAAAGGACATTTTCTTAGAGTTGTTCAATGGCGTGTTTGGCCCTGTGTGAAGAAATATCTATTGGACAATAATTTGCCACTTAAGTGCCTCCTGATAATGGACAATGCTCCTTGTCATCCTCCAAACTTGGTAAGAAAATTGTGGAGGAGTTTAAATTCATCAAAGTGAAGTTCTTGCCCCCTAATACCACTCCTCTCCTCCAGCCCATGGACCAGCAGGTCATTTCCAACTTTAAAAACTCTACACCAAAGCAATGTTTCAAAAGTGCTTTGATGTGACCCTGAACATGATTATAACCCTAAGAGACTTTTGGAAAAAACATTTCCATATGCTGCATTGTGTAAACCTTATAGGTAAGGCTTGGGAGGAGTGACTACCAGGACTTTGAACTCTGCCTGGAGAAAATTGTGGCTAGACTGTGTCCTAGAGAGGGATTTTGAAGGTTTGGGGCTGAGCCTCAGAACCCTGAGCCTGAGCCTGTTGTGGAAGATCTGCAAGGCTTCACAGCAACTGGAACAAGAGACCAGAGGTCAGGACAATGGTTCAGAGGAGGAGGAGGTGGAACCGAGATGGAAGAAGGTGCCTTCTTCAAGGATTAGGGAGATCTGTGCCAAATGGAGTGATGTGCAAGGCTTTATGGATGAATATCACCCTAACCATGCTGTTGCTGGCCGTGTTGGCAACCTGTACAATGACACAGTGGTGTGTCATTTCAGGGATGCGTTAAAGAATCGCCAGACACAGAGCTCCCTGGACAGATTTATTGTTAGAAAGAGGTCCAGTGACTCTCAAGCTGGTCCTAGTGGCATTCAAAGAAAAAGGGAAGTAACCCCCAGAAAAGATCTTGGTACCTGCAGTGTTAATGGAAGGGATTCCCTTCAAACACTAGCATACTACTCCACCTTCTTCCCTCCTCCCATCCTCCACACATCAACAACTCTTCAATAAAAGTAAGTGACATGTTATTGTACAATATTTACATGTGTATTTAGTTATTCTTCATTAAATTGTGTATTATTTAATGTCAAAAAGTTCTAAAAAATATTTTATTTAACTACTTTTGGAAGTCTTGGATGGATTAAATTTATTTCCATTATTTCTTATGGGGAAAGTTGATTCGGGTAACGATTGTTTCGGCTTAAGATATGCCCTCTCTGAAGGATTAATATCATAAGTCGAGGTACCACTGTACCTGGAGGATACCTGGATGATAACTAGGTTATACCTGGATTATACCTAGAGAATACCTACAGTAAACCTAGAGTATACCAGGAGTATACCTAGAGTAAGCCTAAAGTATACCTAGAGTAAACCTGGAGTATACCTGGAGTATACTCAGTAAACATGGAGTATACCTAGAGAATACCCAGAGTATCCTTGGAGTATAGAGTATATCTAGAATATACCTGGAGTATACCTAGAGTATACCTAGAGTATACCTGGAGTATACCAAGAGTATACCTGGAGTATACCAAGAGTATACCTGGAGTATACCTAGAGTAAATCTGGAGTGTATCTGAAGTATACCTACAGTATACCAAGAAAATATCTGGAGTATATCTAGAGGATACCTGGAATATACCTAGAGTATACCTGGGGTATACATTGAGAATGCCTGGAGTATACCTAGAGTATACCTGAAGGGTATTCCAGGGGTCAACGGCCCCACCCTTCTGGGGCCTGGTGGTGGTGGATCAGGACCTTTTCAACCAGACTGTTACTGCCGGCCGCACTTAAACCAACGTACGAACATCAACTAACTTTTTGATAAAATAAAAAAATTATATTAAAGAGAAAAAAAAATGAAGAAAAATAAGATTAAATAAAATGAAAAATAAATAAAAAAATAATTAAAAAAAAACATGAAATTTAAAAAAAAATTATATATAAAAAAAATGATCAAAAAAATAAAACAAAAACTTGCAAATAAAGACTAAAATAAAATGTAATTCTTAACCCTTTGAGAGTTTTTGACATACTAGTACGGCTTACGCACCAGGCCGTTTGACGTACTAGTATGCCTAAATTCTAGCGCCCTCAAATCAAGCACAAACAGCTGGTAAGCGTAGATGTGAGAGAATGGGTCTGTGCGGTCAGTGTGCGCAGTATAAAAAAAATCCTGCACAACACAATGCATAATGAGGAAAAAAAAACTCTGACCGTGTTTTTTAGTTTAAAACAGCGACTTTGCAGTCTATTTTTGTATGGTATTTATGCTTGTATTCTCGTTTTCTTAGTCTCATTTGATAGAATGGATGATATTTTACAGACAGAAATAAATTTGACTGGTTTCACGATGACAAGTACCTTGAAACTGAGAGCAAAGTAGCAAAAATGTTCAGTTTTTGCAGATGTTCAAGAGTAAACAAATCACACCATGCGTCCAATACACATCAACTGGGTAGTCTAATATTCTTGCACAAGTGCGCTGATATTATTTATACCATTTTTACAATGATGCAGTTGTATACATAACAGTAAATCTTCTATTTTTTGTGAGAATAAAAATTCAAAATGGAAAGCAAAAGTAATGTAAAAGGGGCGTGGAGACGTGACTAATGAACAGATAAAATGTTATTTGAGTGCCAGGAATGTCTGTCTCATTTATTCTGGACCCTATTTTGAAAATGGCACCTTTTGAAATTTGTGTGAAATTGGCCAAATTGCCTATTTCTGACCACCTTATTGGGTAGTTCAAATCAGTAAATTGGCAGTTTCTTGTACTCAATTGATAGAACAAATGGAATTCTAGCGAAATAGCTATAATTTTAGTAGACTGAAACATAGGAATTTGCCGAAAATAGGGCTCAAAGTGGGCCAAATCGCCGATGTGTAAATGTCATCGATACTGCTAACTTCACAAAAGCCTAATTCCGTTAGTTTTCATAATTTTGGTGTTGTTATGATCAGAAAAAGATTCTCTATCATTTCATGAGAAAAAATTATTTTTTTTCCCAAAGGGTTAATGAATAAAAATTAAAAGCCAAAAATATTTTCATGAACAAAAATAAAAAATCATCCATGTACATAAAAAAGGTTAATTAACAAGTAAAAATATATAAAAAATTATTGACGAGAATGAAAAAAAAATCGTTGATAAACAAGAAATAATAACAACAACACAATACAACCTCTCCTCACTTAACGATGGAGTTCCGTTCCTAAGACAACGTCAGTAAACGAATTCGACACTAAGTGAGGAGCATACCGTAATGGTAGTGGGTTTGTGTCCGCCATCTTTGATGTTGTTTTAATGTCACCTTTGCACCATTTATAAGATTTCTGGTATACTTTTAAATGTTTATACAGTAATGTACTGTACAGAGTACCCCCAGCTAACGAAAAAACTTCATCCCAGAAGCCTGCTCAAGTGCCATTACCGAACAAATTTAGTCTATTTCAGACCCCCAAAAATACACTTCCACAAGCACTTACAATATTATACTTACATAATTGTACGATTTCCGGGGTGTTCGTTAGCCGGGGGTCCACTGTATACTGTAATAAACAGAATAAGAGGAAATCAGCTCTAATATACATTATTTAGGTATGTATACTGGTCAGAGAGCCCGTCGTAAGTCCGAGTCCTCGGTAAATGAGTACGTTGCTAAGTGAGGAGAGGCTGTACTTTCAAAAAATAAAAAAAAATACATATAAAAATAAAAGGATACCTGTGGTATAACTGGGAACTACCTAATGTATACCTGGAGTATACCTGTAGTATATCTGGACTATCCCTGGGGTATACCTGTATAACTGGAGTATACAAGAAGTATAATAATAATAATAATAATAGTTTATTTGGACATGATACAAAGAATTACGTTTGGTTATTGAGATTACATGAGGTGTACATGCCAAAAGCCTCTAATATGCAGGGCATTTTGGGCAGACTTAAAATTAACTTAAAACTAAATTGTAAGAATTTTTGTAGATAGTTTACAATGAGTAAAGGTGAGTATTTAAGCTATGAAATTTGAACATAGTTTAGACATGACATTTTTTAAACATAGTTTTGTACTTTTGTTTTCATTATAAAATTAATTAAGTCAGATTAAACAAATTAAAGCAATAATAATAATAAAATAATAAAAAGTTATGGTTGATAATTTATAAAATAAGTAAAGTTGCATATCTAAGTTATAAAGTTTGAATATAAGTTGTACATATCAATTAATTGTAGCAATTTATTGTAGCAATGCAACTAATTGAGTTAGATAACAATTTAAAACAATTAATTGCATTGCAGTTAGTTTACGTGGTCATTATAATGTAAGTGTTGTGGAAATAATTAGCTAAGTATGTATTATTCATAACAGGTTTTACATTCATTCATTCATTCATTCATTCTTACATTACATTCAATTGATTAGTCAGGTTTATACGTTAAGTGATTATTCTACTTTGCTGGGAATGTTTGATATGGAGCAATTAGCTGAAAGATACCTAGAGCATACCAGGAATATACCTGCAGTATACCTAGAGCATACCTGGAGTAAACCTGGAGGATACCTAGAATATACCTGGAATATACCTCGAGGATACCTACATTATACTGGAGTATTCCTGGAGCATACCTTAGGAATATTTGAAGTATGCCTAGAGGATACCTGGAGTATACCTAGAGTATGCCTGGAGTATACCTACCTGGAGTTTAAATATTTCAATATTTTTCATTTTATTTAATCTTATTTTTCTTCATTTTTTTTTATTTTTTATTTTTTTTTATTTTATTAAAAAGTTGGTTGATGTTCGTACTTTGGTTTAGGTGTTGCCGGTAGTAACAGTCTGGTTGACCAGGTCCTGATCCACCACCACCAGGCCCTAGGGGGGCAGAGCCATTGACCCTTCAGATATACTCCAGAATACTGGAGAATACTCTAGGTATTCTCCAGGTATGCTCTTAGTATACTCCATGTTTACTGAGTATACTCCAGGTTTACTCTAGGTATACTTTAGGCTTACTCTTGGTATACTCCTGGTATACTCCAGGTTTACTGTAGGTATTCTCTAGATATAATTCAGGTATAACCTAGTTATCATCAAGGTATCCTCCAGGTATTCTCTAGGTATTTGTGCCAGGAAAAAAAGACTTCCCCTCCCCAATGATGATGATATGAAATGTCATCATATCAAAAGGATATACTCAGATCACAACATAATAGAGGTCCAGACATGTATGATGGGGGCCCCAGATCGACAAAATGTGATGAGTCGAGGAAACCTTCTCCAATTTCAACTTCAATAACAAAACATAAGGTGGGACCAAGTAAACCAAGTCCTAAATGATATAAACTGGGAAGATAGCCTAAGCATCACAGATCCTAACCTATGTCTAGAACAAATTAACTCTGTGGCACTTGAGGTTTGCTCAAGGCAAATTCCCTTAAGGAAAAGGAGGAGAAGATGTAAACTAGAAAGAGAGAGGCACTCTCCATACAGACGAAGGCAAAGAATAACAGAGCGGCTTCAAGAGGCCAATATATCTGAAATACTTAGGGAGGCACTGGTCAGAGAAATAGCAAACATCGAATTAAAACTAAAGGAGTCTTACAGGACTCAAGAAACGCAGGAAGAACTAAAAGCCATAAATGAAATTGAAAGAAACCCAAAGTATTTCTTTTCTTATGCCAAAACAAAGTCGAGAACAACATCCAGTATTGGGCGCCTACTAAAACGAGATGGGTCCTACACAGATGACAGCAAGGAAATGAGTAAGTTACTAAAGTCCCAGTATGACTCAGTTTGTAGCGAGCCACTAACCAGACTGAAAGTTGAAGACCTAAATGATTTTTTTATGAGAGTGCCACAGAACCTGGTAGAAGCAAGCCTATCTGACATTACCCTAATGCCACATGACTTCGAAAAGGTGATAAATGACATGCCTCGCTCCGCTCCAGGCCCTGACTCATGGAACTCAGTGTTCATCAAGAACTGCAAGCAGCCCCTATTACGTGCTTTTAACATCCTATGGAGAGGGAGCATGGACACTGGGATCGTCCCGCAGTTACTAAAAACAACAGAAATAGCCCCACTCCACAAAGGCGGCAGTAAAGCAATAGCAGAGAACTACAGACCAATAGCGCTAACATCCCATATCATAAAAATCTTTGAAAGGGTTCTAAGAAGCAAGATCGCTACTCATCTAGATAACCATCAATTACACAACCCAGAGCAGCATGGGTTTAGAGCAGGTCGCTCCTGTCTGTCCCAACTACTGGACCATTACAACAAGGTCCTGGATGCGCTAGAAGACAAACAGAATGCAGATGTTATATACACAGACTTTGCAAAAGCCTTTGATAAGTTTGACCATTGTGTGATGGCACACAAAATGCGTGATAAAGGAATAACAGCAAAAGTTGGTAGATGGATCTACAACTTCCTAACAAGTAGAACACAAAGAGTAGTAGTCAACAGAGTAAAGTCTGAGGCGGCTACGGTGAAAGCTCTGTTCCACAAGGCACAGTACTCGCTCCCATCCTGTTCCTCATCCTTATATCGGACATAGACAGGGATATCAGCCACAGTGCCATGTCTTCCTTTGCAGATAACACCCGAATCTGCATGAAAGTGTCCACCATTGAAGACACTGCAAGACTCCAAGTAGACATCAACCAAATCTTTAAATGGGCTGCAGAAAATTTCAATTCCTCCGATATGGAAAACGTGAGGAAATTAAAATCTCATCGGAGTATAAAACATATTCCAACCACACAATAGAGCGAAAAACTAATGTCAAAGACCTGGGAGTGATCATGGCAGAGGATCTCACATTCACGGACCATAACACTGTAGCAATCACATCTGACAGAAAAATGACAGGATGGATAATGAGAACCTTCTATCTAGGATGGAATATTGCTGCACACTAACTGCACCTTTCAAGGCAGGTGAAATTGCTGAACTAGAAAATGTACAGAGAACCTTCACTGCACGCATAACTACTATAAACCACCTCATTTACTGTTAACGCTTGAAGTTCCTAAACCTGTACTCCCTGGAACGCAGGTGGGAGAGATACATTATTATATACAGTGGTACCCCGACTTACGATATTTTTTCATTCCAGAATGCTGTTCAATTGCCATTACCAAACGAATTTATCTCCATAAGAAATTATGTAAAATAGACTAGTCCTTTTAGACCCCCAAAATTACACTTACAAAAGCATTTAAAAAAATAAACTTACATAAAAGGGTGAGTTTGGGGACCATCGTAAGTCGGGGTACCACTGTACTACACTTGGAAAATCCTAGAGGGATTAGTACCAAACTTGCACACAAGAGTCACTCCCTACGAAAGCAAAAGACTCGGCAGACGATGTAACATCCCCCCAGTGAAAAACAGGGGTGCCACTAGCACGTTGAGAGACAACACAATAAGTGTAAGGGGCCCAAGACTGTTCAACTGCCTCCCAGCATACATAAGGGGGATTACCAATAGACCCCTGGCTGTCTTCAAGTGGGCACTGGACAGGCACCTAAAGTCAGTGCCTGACCAGCCAGGCTGTGGTTCATACGTTGGACTTCGTGCAGCCAGCAATAACAGCCTGGTTGATCAGGCTCTGATGCAACATGAGGTTTGGTCACAGACCACGCTGCAGGGGCATTGACCCCTGGAACTCTCTCCAGGTAAACTCCAGGTAGGTATACTCCAAGTATACTCCCGGTATCCTCTAGGTATACTTCAATTATACCTAAGGTATGCTCCAGGAATACTGTAGGAATACTCCAGGTATAATGTAGGTATCCTTGAGGTATATTCCTGATATATTCTAGGTATCCTCCAGGTATGCTCTAGGTATACTGCAGGTATATTCCTGGTATGCTCTAGGTATCCTCCAGGTATCCTCCAGGTATCCTTTAAATATACATCATGTATACTCCAGTTATCCAGGTATACCCCAGGGATAGTCCAGATATAAAACAGGTACACTCCAGGTATACATTAGGTATTCCCCAGGTATACCACAGGTATCCTTTTATTTTTATATGTATTTTTTATTTTTGTAAGTACAGCCTCTCCTCACTTAGCAACGTACTCGTTTACCGAGGACTCAGACTTACGACGGGCTCTCTGACCAGTATGCATACCTAAATAATGTATATTAGAGCTGATTTCCTCTTATTCTGTTTATTACAGTATACAGTACACTACTGTATAAACATTTAAAAGTATACCAAGAAATCTTATAAATGGTGCAAAGGTGGCATTAATAAACAACATCAAAGATGGCGGACACAAACCCACTACCATTACGGTATGCTCCTCACTTAGTGTCGAATTCATTTACCGACGTTGTCTTAGGAACGGAACTCCATCGTTAAGTGAGGAGAAGTTGTATTGTGTTGTTGGTATTATTTCTTGTTTATCAGTGATTTTTTCTTCATTCTCGTCAATAATTTTTTATATATATTTTTACTTGTTAATTAACCTTTTTTTTTTGTATTATGAATGTTTTTTTCTTATTCATGAACAATTTTTTTTATGTACATGGATGATTTTTTTTATTTTTGTTCATGAAAAATTTTTTGGCTTTTAATTTTTATTCATTAACCCTTTAGAAAAAAAATTCTTATGAAATGATAGAATCTTTTTCCAATCATAACGACAACAAAATTATGAAATTTGATCGAAAACTAACAGAATTAGGCTTTTGTGAAGTTAGCAGCATCGATGACATTTACGCATCGGCGATTTTGCCCACTTTGAGCCCTATTTTCGGCAAATTCCTATGTTTCAGTCAACTAAAATTATAGCTATTTCACTAGAATAACATTTGTTTTATCTATTGAGTACAAGAAACCGCCAATTTACCGATTTGAACTACCCAATAAGGTGGTCAGAAATTGGCAATTTGGCCAGTTTTACACAAATTTCAAAAGGTGCCAATTTCAAAATAGGGTCCAGAATAAATGAGACAGACATTCCTGGCACTCAAATAATATTTTATCTGTTCATTAGTCACATCTCCAGGCCCCTTTTACATTACTTTTGCTTTCCATTTTGAATTTTTATTCTCACAAAAAATAGAAGATTTACTGTTATGTAAACAACTGCATCATTGTAAAAATGGTATAAATAATATCAGCGCACTTGTGCAAGAATATTAGACTCGCCAGTTGATGTGTATTGGACGCATGGCATGATTTGTTAACTCATGAACATCTGCAAAAAGCGAACATTTTTGCTACTTTGCTCTTAGTTTCAAGGTACGTACTTGTCATCGTGAAACCAGTCAAAATTATCTCTATGTCTGTAAAATATCATCCATTCTATCAAATGAGACTAAGAAAACGAGAATACAAGCATAAATACCATACGAAAATAGACTGCAAAGTTGCTGTTTTAAACCAAAAACACGGTCAGTTTTTTATTCCTCATTATGCACTGTGTGGTGCAGGATTTTTTTATACTGCGCACACTGACCGCACAGACCCATTCTCTCACATCTAGGCCTACCAGCTGTTTCTGCTTGATTTGAGGACGTTAGAATTGAGGCATACTAGTACGTCAAATGCCCTGGTGCGTAAGCCGTACTAGTATGTGAAAAACCCTGAGAAGGTTAAGAATTATATTTTATTTTAGTCTTTATTCGCAGGTTTTTGTTTGATTTTCCAGGTATATTCTAGATATACAGTGGACCCCCGAGTTTCGTAAACCCCGGAAATCGTGCAATTATGTAAGTATAATATTGTAAGTGCTTTTGTAAGTGTATTTTTGGGGGTCTGAAATAGACTAACCTACGTGACATTATTTCTTAAGGACGTATATTCATTCGGTAATGGCACTTGAGCAGGCTTTTGGAATGAAGTTTTTACGAAACTCGGGGGTCCACTGTACTCTAGATATACTCCAAGGATACTCTGGTTATTCTCTAGGTATACTCCATGTTTACTCTATGTATACTTTAGGTATTCTCCAGGTATGCTCTTAGTATACTCCATGTATACTTAGTATACTCCATATATACTTAGTATACTCCAGGTATACTTTAGGCTTACTCTAGGTATACTTCTGGTATACTCCAGGTTTACTGTAGGTATTCTCTAGGAATAATCCAGGTATAACCTAGGTATCATCCAGGTATCCTCCTGGTATTTTCTAGGTATACTCCAGGCATACTCTAGGTATACTCCAGGTATCCTCTAGGCATACTTCAATTATACCTAAGGTATGCTCCAAGAATACTGTCGAAATACTCTAGGTATAATGTAGGTATCCTTGAGGTATATTTCAGGTATACTACTGATATATTCTAGGTATCCTCCAGATTTACTCTAGGTATACTGCAGGTATATTCCTGTTATGCTCTAGGTATCCTCCAGATATCCTTTAAATATACTTCATGTATACTCCAGTTGGACTTGAGTCCTGGAAATGGGAAGTACAATGCCTGCACTTTAAAGGAGGGGTCTGAGATAGTGACAGCTGGGAGGGACTTTTCTCAGCTGTCGTATCTGAGCTCCTCTGCAAAGACAGTGATTATGTATGAGTGTGGTGAAAGTGTTGAATGATGATGAAAGTTTTTTCTTTTTGGGGATTTTCTTTCTTTTTGGGTCACCCTGCCTCGGTGGGAGACGGCCGACTTGTTGAAAAAAAAAAAAAAAAAAAATACTCCAGTTATCCAGGTATACCCCAGGGATAGTCCAGATATACCACACGTATACTTCAGGTATACATTAGGTATTCCCCAGGTATACCACAGGTATCCTTTTATTTTTATATGTATTTTTTTTTATTTTTTGTAAGTACAGCCTCTCCTCACTTAGCAACGTACTCGTTTACTGAGGACTCGGACTTACGACGGGCTCTCTGACTAGTATGCATACATAAATACAGTAGATCATCATTTAGCACGGTAGTTACATTCCTGAAAATGTCGTGTTAGATAATTAAATTGTGGGTGCTGGTGTTTGTGGATGATTGTGAAGAGAGTGGAGAGTTATGCTGTGGCCCTACTGGGCTGAGGTGGATAGTAGAGGTTCTGGAACTGAAGTCGATGGTTGTACTGAGTGTTTAACTTTAAGTCATTCAGTAAGTCAGTCAGTCAAGTCATTCAGTAAGTCAGTCAGTCAAGCCATTCAGTAAGTCAGTCAAGTCATTCAGTAAGTCAGTCAGTCAAGTCATTCAGTAATTCAGTCAAGTCATTCAGTAAGTCAGTCAAGTCATTCAGTAAGTCAGTCCAGTCATTCAGTAAGTTAGTCCAGTCATTCAGTAAGTTGGTCCAGTCATTCAGTAAGTCAGTCCAGTCATTCAGTTAGTCCAGTCATTCAGTAAGTCAGTCCAGTCATTCAGTAAGTCAGTCCAGTCATTCAGTAAGTCAGTCCAGTCATTCAGTTAGTCCAGTCATTCAGTAAGTCAGTCCAGTCATTCAGTAAGTTGGTCCAGTCATTCAGTAAGTCAGTCCAGTCATTCAGTTAGTCCAGTCATTCAGTAAGTCAGTCCAGTCATTCAGTAAGTCAGTCCAGTCATTCAGTAAGTCAGTCAGTCAGCCACAATCTTATGTTTACATCTTTTTATGTGTACAAAGTAACACTTCATTACTGCTACGGGTTATGTCTTGTCTAATATCTTTGTTTTCTTTGTTAATTCTAAGACTTAAATGCCTATACCTTTTCTTGCCACTTTGAGCAACACTGGTATGCCTACTGGGTGTCATGATTGCTTGGCAGATACAAGATATAGTAATTTAAAGATCAAAACACAATTCACTCTCTCTTATTCTTCACAAACACAGCTGGCTTGTAGCAGAGGACTCTTTTTAATGAGTATGAAATACAAATGCTGGGATGGTGGGAGTCGATGGTGTGTCCCCGCTGAGCAACAACAAGGCGGCCGGCTGCTTGAGGGAATGGAAATTTGTTTTTCCTTCCCGCAAACTGTAAGTTTATTCAGGTATACACAGATACTCTTAAAGATTATCATACATAGCAGCATATGTGTAGAGAACCTAGGATAACCCAAAAAAGTCAGTGGGGCTTATTTCCATTGTCTGACTTTTTTTGGGTTATCCTAGATTTTCTACACATATGCTGCTATGTATGATAATCTTTAAGAGTATCTGTGTATACCTGAATAAACTTACAGTTTGCGGGAAGAAAAACAAATTTTCATTCTCTCAAGCAGCCGGCCGCCTTGTTGTTGCTCAGCGGGGGACACCACCCGCAACCGACCCCACCATCCCAGCCTTTGTATTTCATACTCATCAAAAAAAGTCCTCTGCTACAAGCCAGCTGTGTTTGTGAAGAATAAGAGAGAGTGAATTGTGTTTTGATCTTTAAATTACTACATCTTGTATCTGCCAAACAATCATGACACCCAGTAGGCATACCAGTGTTGCTCAAAGTGGCAAGAAAAGCTATAAGCATTTAAGTCTTAGAATTAACGAAAAAAACAAAGTATTAGACAAGACATAACCCGTGGCAGTAATGAAGTGTTACTTTGTACACATAAAAAGATGTAAACATAAGATGTAAACTCGTTCAGAGTTTTTTTTCCTCATTATGCACTGTATGGTGCAGGATTTTTTTTATACTGTGCACACTGACCGCACAGACCCATTCTCTCACATCAAGGCCTAACAGCCTGTTTCTGCTTGATTTTAGGGCACTAGAATTTAGGCGTACTAGTATGACGAAAACCCTGGTGCGTAAGCCGTATTAGTACAGCCGAAACCCCGAAAGGGTTAATAACTTTGTATTTTTAAATACTTGTTCATGAGTGATGCTTTGTTTTTTATTCCTTCTTCATGAACTGTTTTTTTTATCATGTTCCCTCTTATACCTGTTTCACTCCTCTCCATCAGTGTTTTCTGAGTCCTTCTTTTATCGTCGTCATGAAAACGTTAGAACATGTACGTCATAATCATATCTCCCCTGGTCCTTTTATCCTCAAATATCATCAGGTACATATGTTTTACTATACAGTGGTACCCCGGTTTACAATATTTTTTCGTTCCAGAATGCTGTTCAAGTGCCTTTACCAAACGAATTTATCCCCATAAGGAATAATGTAAAATAGACTAGTCCTTTTAGACCCCCAAAAATACACTTACAAAAGCATTTAAAAAAATAAACTTACATAAAAGGGCGAGTTTGGAGACCATCGTAAACCGGGGTACCACTGTATATCCATATAGTTAATTTTCCTTGCTGCACTTTCTGTTAAGAGGTCGGGGAACCAGGGTAAATTACCCCAAATGTGGTAAAAGTGAAAATCTCCTGGGTAATAAAGGCTCTATAAGCACAAATTTCATAAAAATATTTCTTTTTCTTTTTAATATTTTGTTAATTTTGTCTTGTAATTTTAAAGTTGGTGTATTATGTATAATACAAGTTTCAGCTTATATGACTGTGTTCCCCATACAAATTGATACAGTAAACTATTTTGAACTTGAATGCTTCTTGTGCTTTTGGATTCTGTGGACTTTCGAGTCTAATGGGGAATTTCGCTTAATACAAATTTGTTTTGGGGTAATACCCAAAAAGAAAAAAAAGTTAACTGACCTCTGGTCTAAATTATTAACTTATTTGAACAGATGTGTGTTTCATGGTGAGGCTGTGAGTAGGCAGGCCTCATAGATGTTGCATATATGGTCGTAAATGGTTCACTACTGAGATTTGTTGAAGCTAATTATTTTTTTATTAGAAATTCACACATTTATTGTAAAAGTTACTCAGCTGATGTTAACTTCTAGAGAAATGTTGGGTACCATGTTTACTGCTGGGATGCTGTGAGTCAGTATAACATTTATGGTGTTGCTCGCCATAACCTTGCACTTCCTGGGGGTTGATTTCCAGTAGCCACTTGTATGACAAGCTTTGTACATTGTCTAGGTGAAATTGAAGCTTTTTTCCTGTCTTTTCCGAGATTTATTTTTTCATTAGCTTTATATAATTCACAAACAGGGCTGGGAGGGTTCTTTTATTTTGTCAGGTACATACGTACAGTGGACCCACGGTTAACGAATACCCCGGAAATCGTGCAATTATGTAAGTATAATTTTCTAAGTTCTTGTGGAAGTGTATTTTTGGGGGTCTGAAATAGACTAACCTACGTGAAATTTTTCCTTAAGGGAGTAAATTCGTTCGGTAATGGCACTTGAGCAGACTTCAGGAGTGAAGTTTTTACGAAACTCGGGGGTCCACTGTATATTGTTTATTTATCTCAGGAACAGTAGCGGTTTAGTATAGAACCTTGTGGAGAACCACACATTCCACTGTCTAGTAGCAGGAACAATAGTGGTCCAGTAAAGAACCTTGTGGAACAACACTCATCAGACTGTCTAGTATTGATTTGATTTGATATCTTTATTATGCACCCCATACCCATCCTGTGGGCGGTAGTCAAAAGATTACAGAGGTACATAATGGGTCCAGGGACTGGACCTCAAAGTTTGATAGCTGAGCAAGTTACAAAGGTAATGAACTCAGATGGTCACAATCATGACAAGTTACAAAGGTATTTGCAGATTACAGAGGTATATATAGAGTCCAGAAACTGGGCCCCAAAGTTTTGATAGCTGAACAAAGTACAATGGTAATTAATTCACTAGTTACAAGGTAATGAATCATGTAAGTAAATTTACTTACGTCTGTACATGGTTGCACTCATGAACAAATTATAAAGCAATGAGAAATCTATTAGTCTACACCCAGCCACAACTGTAATGAGTTATTGGTGCAAATTTTAATTGTTGGGTCACACACACACACATATACATATACACATACGTACATATATACACACACACATGTACATACACACACACACACACACACGTGTCAATGCTTTATTTACAGGGAGCAAAGTCAGGGTATTTTTCCAGAATGGTCTGTAATATACCACTGTGGATAAAATACTTTGACATATCTTGAACATTTCTGAATGAGTAGTCTCTGAATTCATTAATTTTATCGCACTCCAATACATAATGACGCAGGGTGTGACAATAATCCAACTGGCAAAGTTTACATCTTGTTTGGTCTACATCTGGTGGTGGTGATTTAACCTGCCAAAGATACTTGTAACCCAGACGGAGGCGGGCGGTAGTGACATCCAAGAGTCTGCTTATTTTGTTGGATGCACCATAGACATGTGGCTTCTCCTGCATGATAGAATGATGATAGATGGACTGACTGGTGTCAATCTCCCTGAGTCTTAAGTCAATAAAATTCAGTTGAAGTTCTTTTCGTATTATTGTTCTCAAACTGCTAACTGACAAGCCAAGATTGTAATCTACCCCCTCTTTGAAAGCATAAAACTTAGCCAATTTATCAGTTCTATCATGCATCTGAAGACCAATGTGAGGTGGAATCCACAGCATGTGCACTCTGACTCTACTATCCACAATCCTACCATACCTGTGCCTGGCTTCTGACACAAGCATGCTACAAGTTATACTTGATGAGTTGAGAGCATTTATGGATGACAGAGAATCAGTTACAATTAGAGAGTTAACCTTAGATGTCTAGTAGCAGGAACAATAGTGGTCCAGTAAGGAACCTTGTGGAACAACACTCATCAGACTGTCTAGTAGCAGGAACAATAGTGGTCCAGTAAGGAACCTTGTGGAACAACACTCATCAGACTGTCTAGTAGCAGGAACAATAGTGGTCCAGTAAGGTACCTTGTGGAACAACACTCATCAAACTGTCTAGTAGCAGGAACAATAGTGGTCCAGTAAGGTACCTTGTGGAACAACACTCATCAGACTGTCTAGTAGCAGGAACAATAGTGGTCCAGTAAGGTACCTTGTGGAACAACACTCATCAGACTGTCTAGTAGCAGGAACAATAGTGGTTCAGTAAGGTACCTTGTGGAACAACACTCATCAGACTGTCTAGTAGCAGGAACAATAGTGGTTCAGTAAGGTACCTTGTGGAACAACATTCATCAGACTGTCTAGTAGCAGGAACAATAGTGGTTCAGTAAGGTACCTTGTGGAACAACACTCATCAGACTGTCTAGTAGCAGGAACAATAGTGGTTCAGTAAGGTACCTTGTGGAACAACACTCATCAGACTGTCTAGTAGCAGGAACAATAGTGGTCCAGTAAAGAACCTTGTGGAACAACACTCATCAGACTGTCTAGTAGCAGGAACAATAGTGGTCCAGTAAGGTACCTTGTGGAACAACACTCATCAGACTGTCTAGTAGCAGGAACAATAGTGGTTCAGTAAGGAACCTTGTGGAACAACAAATGAAAAATGTATTTTGACTTTAATTGTCACCACTAAAATCACTTCAATTATCACAATTACCAATGTTGTCTTAGGAACGGAACTCCATCGTTAAGTGAGGAGAGGTTGTATTGTGTTGTTGTTATTATTTCTTGTTTATCAGTGATTTTTTTTCCTTCTCGTCAATAATTTTTTATATATTTTACTTGTTTATTAACCTTTTTTTTTTATTTTTTTATTTGTATTTATGAATGTTTTTTTCTTATTCATAAACATTTTTTTTTATGTACATGGATGATTGTTTTATTTTTGTTCATGAAAAAATTTTTGGCTTTTAATTTTTATTCATTAACCCTTTGTGGGTCCCAAGGCCCTCTCCCAAACTCTTTCTAAGGGTCGCAAATTTTTCGGAAAAAAAAAAATTTCTTACGAAATGATAGAGAATCTTTTTCCAATCATAAAGACACAAAAATTATGAAATTTGATTGAAAACTAACAGAATTATGCTTTCGCGAAGTTAGCAGTATCAATGACATTTACGCATCGGCGATTTCGCTCATTTTGAGCCCTTTTTTCGGCAAATTTCTATGTTTCAGTCTACTAAAATTATAGCTATTTCGCTAGAATTACATTTGTTCTATCAATTGAGTACAAGACACCATCAATTTACCGATTTCAACTACCCAATAAGGTGGTCAGAAATTGGCAATTTGGCCAATTTCACACAAATTTCAAAAGATGCCAATTTCAAAATAGGGTCCAGAATAAATGAGACAGACATTCCTCGCACTCAAATAACATTTTATCTGTTCATTAGTCACGTCTCCAGGCCCCTTTTACATTACTTTTGCTTTCCATTTTGAATTTTTATTCTCACAAAAAATAGAAGATTTACTGTTATGTATACAACTGCATCATTGTAAAAATGGTATAAATAATATCAGCGCACTTGTGCAAGAATATTAGACTACCTAGTTGATGTGTATTGGACGCATGGCGTGATTTGTTTACTCTTGAACATCTGCAAAAATCGAACATTTTCGCGACTTTGCTCTCAGTTTCAAGGTACTTGTCATGGTGAAACCAGTCAAAATTATCTTTATATCTGTAAAATATCATCCATTCTATCAAATGAGACTAAGAAAACGAGAATACAAGTATAAATACCATACGAAAATAGACTTCAAAGTCGCTGTTTTAAACCAAAAACACGGTCAGTTTTTTTTTTTTTTCATTATGCACTGTGGTGCAGGATTTTTTTTATACTGTGCACACTGACCGCACAGACCCATTCTCTCACATCTAGGCCTACCAGCTGTGTCTGCTTGATTTGAGGACGCTAGAATTGAGGCGTACTAGTATGTCAAACGCACTGGTGCGTAAGCCGTACTTGTTCGTTAAGAATTAAGGGTTAAGAATTTTATTTTATTTTAGTCTTTATTTGCAGGTTTTTTTTTTATTTTTTTTTTCATTTTTTTTGGATATTTTTTTTTTTTAAATTTCATGTTTTTTTAAATTCTTTTTTATTTATTTTTCATTTGATTTAATCTTATTTTTCTTCATTTTTTTTCTCTTTTATATATTTTTTTATTGTATTAAAATGTTGGTCGATGTTCGTACGTTGGTTTAGGTGCGGCCGGCAGTAACAGTCTGGTTGACCAGGTCCTGATCCACCACCACCAGGCCTGCTCACTGACCAGGCCCCGGGGGGGTGGGGCCGTTGACCCCTGGAACACCCTTCAGGTATACTCTAGGTATACTCCAGGCATTCTCAGTGTATACCCCAGGTATACTCTAGGTATATTCCAGATATCCTCTAGATATACTTCAGGTATACTCCAGATATTTTCTTGGTATACTGTAGGTATACTTCAGATATACTCCAGATTTACTCTAGGTATACTCCAGGTATACTCTACGTATATTCTAGATATACTCTATACTCCAAGGAAACTCTGGGTATTCTCTAGGTATACTCTAAATATACTCCATGTTTACTCTATGTATAATCTA
Source organism: Cherax destructor (assembly GCA_009830355.1). Lineage (NCBI taxonomy): Eukaryota > Metazoa > Arthropoda > Malacostraca > Decapoda > Parastacidae > Cherax > Cherax destructor. The sequence continues at coordinate 23,433 of WNWK01013218.1, forward strand.
GGTATTCTCCAGGTATGCTCTTGGTATACTCCATGTTTACTGAGTATACTTCAGGTATACTCCAGGTTTACTCTAGGAATACTTTATCCTTACTCTAGGTATACTCCTGGTATACTCCAGGTTTACTGTAGGTATTCTCTGGGTATAATCCAGGTATAACCTAGGTATCATCTAAGTATCCTCTAGGTATTCTCTAGGTATTAGTGTCAGGAAAGAAAGACCCCCCCCCCCATACCACCAATACCACCAATCCAATGACATTCATCTTTGCAAATATACAGGGTCTAAAGCCAGCAACAAACAACAAGATACCTTACATCCGTGGACTGCTTACAGAGTCAAATGCAATGTTTGCGGCTTTCACAGAGACCCCACATAAAGGATCACTTGGACAATCAAATATGGATCCCTGGCTACAACCTATACAGATGTGACAGAGTGAACAGGCAAAAGGGGGGTTGGCCTGTATATCACAGAGTCACTTATATGATCAGAACTACTAAATGCCTCAAATGATGTAGTTGAAGTTTTAGCAGTAAAGATCGAGAAGCAAAACCTGGTCATCGTGGTTGTATATAAGCCACCGGATGCAATGTCCCAACAATTCCAGGAACAGCTGAAAATTGACCACTTTCTGGAAAACCTTCCAGCCCCTGCCCCCAACATCTTGCTCCTGGGGGACTTCAACCTAAGGCACCTAAAATGGAGGAATATTGCAAATAATGTGGTAGCAGAGATAACACCAGGAGGCAGCTCAGATGAAAACTCGCACACACACAAGCTTTTAAATTTCTGCACCAAATTTACCTTAAACCAGCAAATAACAGACCCTACAAGATTGGAGAATACGCTGGACCTCATCTTCACTAACAATGATGATCTGATACGAAATGTCTTCATATCAAAAACGACATACTCAGATCACTACATAATAGAGGTCCAGACATGTATGAGGGGTGCCCCAGATCGACAAAATGTGATGAGTCGCGAAGGAGCCTTCTCCAATTTCAACTTCAATAACAAAAACATAATGTGGGACCAAGTAAACCAAGTCCTAAGTGATATAAACTGGGAAGATCGCCTAAGCATCACGGATCCTAACCTATGTCTAGAACAAATTAACTCTGTGGCACTTGAGGTTTCCCTTAAGGAAAAGGAGGAGAAGATGTAAACTAGAAAGATAGAGGAGCTCCCTATACAGGCGAAGGCAAAGAATAACAGAGTGGCTACAAGAGGCCAATATATCTGAAATACGTAGGAAGGCACTGGTCAGAGAAATAGCAAACATTAAATTAAAACTAAAGGAATCTTACAGGACTCAAGAAACGTGGGAGGAACTAAAAGCCATAAATGAAATTGAAAGAAACCCAAAGTATTTCTTTTCTTATGCCAAAACAAAGTCGAGAACAACATCCAGTGTTGGGCCCCTACTAAAACAAGATGGGTCCTACACAGATGACAGCAAGGAAATGAGTGAGTTACTAAAGTCCCAGTATGACTCAGTTTTTAGCTAGCCGATAACCAGACTGAAGGTTGAAAACCTAAATGAATTTTTTATGAGGGTGCCACAGAACCTGGTAGACGCAAGCCTATCTGACTTTACCTGATGCTACATGACTTCGAAAAGGCGATAAATGACATGCCCATGCACTCTGCTCCAGGCCCTGACTCATGGAACTCAGTGTTCATCAAGAACTGCAAGAAGCCCCTATCACATGCTTTTAACATCCTATGGAGAGGGAGCATGGACACTGGGGTCATCCCGCAGTTACTAAAAACAGCAGACATTGCCCCACTCCACAAAGGCGGCAGTAAAGCAATAGCAAAGAACTACAGACCAATAGCGCTAACGTCCCATATCATAAAAATCTTTGAATGGGTTCTAAGAAGCAAGATCGCCACTCATCGAGAAAACCATCAATTACACAACCCAGGGCAGCATGGGTTTAGAGCAGGTCTCTCCTGTTTGTCCCAACTACTGGACCACTACGACAAGGTCCTGGATGCTCTAGAAGACAAACAGAATGCAGATATTATATACACAGACTTTGCAAAAGCCTTTGACAAGTGTGACCATGGTGTGATAGCACACAAAATGCGTCATAAAGGAATAACAGGAAAAGTTGGTAGATGGATCTATAATTTCCTAACAAGTAGAACACAAAGAGTAGTAGTCAACAGAGTAAAGTCTGAGGCGGCTACGGTGAAAAGCTCTGTTCCACAAGGCACAGTACTCGCTCCCATCCTGTTCCTCATCCTTATATCGGACATAGACAGGGATATTAGCCACAGTGCCGTGTCTTCCTTTGCAGATGATACCCAAATCTGCATGACAGTGTCCACCATTGAAGACACTGCAAGACTCCAAGCAGATATCAACCAAATCTTTAAATGGGCTGCAAAAAACAATATGAAGTTCAATGATGAGAAATTTCAATTACTCTGATGTGGAAAATGTGAGGAAATTAAAATCTCATCGGAGTATAAAACAAATTCCAACCACGCAATAGAACGAAAAACTAACGTCAAAGACCTGGGAGTGATCATGACAGAGGATCTCACCTTCAAGGACCATAACACAGTAGCAATCGCATCTGCCAGAAAAATGACAGGATGGATAATGAGAACCTTCAAAACCAGGGTTACCAAGCCCATGTTGACACTTTTCAGGTCACTTGTTCTGTCTAGGCAGGAATATTGCTGCACACTAACTGCACCTTTCAAGGAAGGTGAAATTGCTGAACTAGAAAATGTACAGAGAACCTTCACGGCATGCATAACTACAATAAACCACCTCAGTTACTGGGAACACTTGAAGTTCCTAAACCTGTACTCCCTGGAACGCAGGCGGGAGAGATACATGATAATATACACTTGGAAAATCCTAGAGGGATTAGTACCAAACTTGCACACAAGAGTCACTCCCTACGAAAGCAAAAGACTCGGCAGACGATGTAACATCCCCCCAATGAAAAGCAGGGGTGCCACTAGCATGTTGAGAGACAACACAATAAGTGTCAGGGGCCCAAGACTGTTCAACTGCATCCCAGCATACATAAGTGGGATTACCAATAGACCCCTGGCTGTCTTCAAGCGGGCACTGGACAGGCACCTAAAGTCAGTGCCTGACCAGCCGGGCTGTGGTTCGTATGTTGGACTGCGTGCGGCCAGTAGTAACAGCCTGGTTGATCAGGCTCTGATCCAACATGAGGCCTGGTCACAGACCGGGCCGCAGGGGCGTTGACCCCTGGAACTCTCTCCAGGTGAACTCCAGGTAGGTATACTCCAGGCATACTCTAGGTATACTCCAGGTATCCTCTAGGCATACAGTGGACCCCCGAGTTTCGTAAAAACTTCACTCCTGAAGTCTGCTCAAGTGCCATTACCGAACGAATTTACTCCCTTAAGGAAAAATTTCACGTAGGTTAGTCTATTTCAGACCCCCAAAAATACACTTCCACAAGAACTTACAAAATTATACTTACATAATTGCACGATTTCCGGGGTATTCGTTAACCGAGGGTCCACTGTACTTCAATTATTCGTAAGGTATGCTCCAGGAATACTGTAGGAATACTCCAGGAATACTGTAGGAATACTCCAGGTATAATTTAGGTATCCTCGAGGTATATTCCAGGTATACGCCTGATATATTCTACGTATCCTCCAGGTTTACTCCAGGTATGCTTTAGGTATACTGCAGGTATATTCTTGGTATGCTCTAGGTATCTTCCAGGTATATTTTAAATATACTTCTTGTATACTTCAGTTATCCAGGTATACCCCAGGGATAGTCCAGATATACCACAGGTATACTCCAGGTATTCCCCAGGTATACAACAGGTATCCTTTTATTTTTATATGTATTTTTTTATTTTTTGTAAGTACAGCCTCTCCTCACTTAGCAACGTACTCGTTTACTGAGGACTCGGACGTACGACGGGCTCTCTGACCAGTATGCATCCCTAAATAATGTATATTAGAGCTGATTTCCTCTTATTCTGTTTATTACAGTATACAGTACACTACTGTATAAACATTTAAAAGTATACCAGAAATCATATAAATGGTGCAAATGTGACATTAAAACAACATCAAAGATAGCGGACACAAACCCCCTACAATTACGGTATGCTCCTCACTTAGTGTCAAATTCATTTACTGACGTTGTCTTAGGAACAGAACTCCATCATTAAGTGACGAGAGGTTGTATTGTGTTGTTGTTATTATTTCTTGTTTATCAGCGATTTTTTTTCATTCTCGTCAATAATTTTTTATATATTTTTACTTGTTAATTAACCTTTTTTTTATGTTTTTTATTTGTATTAATGAATGTTTTTTCTTGTTCATGAACAATTTTTTTTATGTACATGGATGATTTTTTTATTTTTGTTCATGAAAAAGTTTTGGGCTTTTAATTTTTTTTCATTAACCCTTTGGGGGTCCCAAGGCCCTCTCCCTAACTCTTTCTCAGGGTCGCAAATTTTTTCAAAAAAAAAAATCCTATAAAATGATAGAGAATCGTTTTCCGATCATAACGACACCAAAATTATGAAATTTGATCGATAACTAACGGAATTAAGCTTTCGCGAAGTTAGCAGTATCGATTACATTTATGCATCGGCGATTTCGCCCACTTTGAGCCCTATTTTTGGCAAATTCCTATGTTTCAGTCTACTAGAATTATAGCTACTTCGCTAGAATTACATTTGTTCTATCAATTAAGTATGAGAAACTGCCAGTTTACCGATTTCAACTATTCAATAAGGTGGTCAGAAATTGGCAATTTGGCCAATTTCAGACAAATTTCAAAAGGAGCCAATTTCAAAATAGGGTCCAGAATAAATGAGACAGACATTCCTGGCACTCAAATAACATTTTGATTGTTCATTAGTCACGTATCCAAGCCCCTTTTACATTACTTTTGCTTTCCATTTTGAATTTTTTTCTCACAAAAAATAGAAGATTTACTGTTATTTATACAACTGCATCATTGTAAAAATGGTATAAATAATATCAGCGCACTTGTGCAAGAATATTAGACTACCCAGTTGATGTGTATTGGACGCATGGCGTGATTTGTTTACTCTTGAACATCGGACAAAATCGAACATTTTTGTTATTTTGCTCTCAGTTTCAAAGTACTTGTCATTATGAAACCAGTCAAAATTATCTCTATGTCTGTAGAATATCATCCATTCTATCAAATGAGACTAAGAAAACGAGAATATAAGCATAAATACCATACGAAAATAGACTGCAAAGTTGCTGTTTTAAACCAAAAACACGGTCAGTTTTTTTTCCCTCATTATGCACTGTGTTGTGCAAGATCTTTTTATACTGCACACACTGACAGCACAGACCCATTCTCTCACATCTAGGCCTACCAGCTGTTTCTGCTTGACTTGAGGGTGCTAGAATTTAGGCGTACTAGTACGTTAAATGCCCTCGTGCGTAAGCCATACTAGTATGTCAAAAACCCTGAAAGGGTTAAGAATTATATTTTATTTTAGTTTTTATTTGCAGGTTTTTGTTTTATTTTTTTTTGTCATTTTTTTTTTTGGATATAATTTTTTTTTAAATTTCATGTTTTTTTTTTAAATTCTTTTTTATTTATTTTTCATTTCATTTAATCTTATTTTTCTTCATTTTTTTTCTCTTTTATATATTTTTTTTTATTTTATTAAAAAGTTAGTTGATGTTCATTCGTTGGTTTAGGTGCGGCCGGCAGTAACAGTCTGGTTGACCAGGTCCTGATCCACTACCACCAGACCTGGTCACTGACTAGGCCCCGGGGGGGGGCGGGGGAGTTGACCCCTGGAACACCCTTCAGGTATACTCTAGGTATACTCCAGGTATTCTCAATGTATACCCCAGGTATACTCTAGGTATATTCCAGGTATCGTCCAGATATACTCCAGATATACTCGATATTTTCTTTGGTATACTGTAGGTATACTTCAGATATACCCCAGATTTACTCTAGGTATACTCTAGGTTTACTTTAGGTATACTCTAGGTATATTCTAGATATTCTCTAGATATACTCCAAGGATACTCTGGTTATTCTCTAGGTACACTCTTGGTATACTCCATGTTTACTGAGTATACTCCAGGTATACTCTAGGTTTACTCTAGGTATACCTTAGGCTTATTCTAGGTATACTCCTGGTATACCCCAGGTTTACCTATGGAATCTGTGCATGGGGATCAACAACGTTAAATCACCTTAGACCACTCATAACACAACAAAAGGCCGCAGTCAGAATGATAACAAATTCCCACTCTAGACAGCATACTCCACCAATATTCAAGAGTCTCAAACTACTCACCGTAAAGAACATTCATACTTACTCTTGTGCCTACTACATATATAAAACTTTACACTCTAATATAAACCCTCTGCTCAAAACTCTCCTCACCAACTTTAATAGGACCCATGACCACAACACACGACACAGATCACTTTTTGATATACCCCGTGTTCATATCAACCTATGTAAAAATTCTATGCACATAAAGGGCCCCAGAATCTGGAATTCATTACCAGTAAATATTAAGATAATCTTGTCTGAAATTCAATTTAAGACTCAACTCAAAAACCACCTACTCACCCAAACCTAAATGATCATGCTATAAACTACTTTGAAAAATGCTCATTGTTACTTTCCTATACGATAATCTCAATTTTTAATAATATGTTACTATTATGTTACCCCCTACTCATATTATAAGTTAATGTCAAAAATGCTCAATGTTATTTTCCTTAAGATAATCTCAATTCCATATTATCATTCAAGAATCTTAACACCTGTAACAATCTAAGATCTAATATCATTATATAATAATTTAAACAGTAAAATTTCATCATATTGTAATTTTGAAAATAATTTTTAACTAGAATAAACTCAATAAATTTCTCTAATATTAAGTACCTAGTTTTTAAGGACTAGAATAAGCTGCCCCTAATGCCATGGCATGTCAGTGGCTCTCCTTGCACTCAATTTACATTGTAACTTCCAATACCCATGTAACCTGCAATGAAATAAAATTTGTTTGTTTGTTTGTTTGTTTGTATTCTTTAGGTATAATCCAGGTATAACCTAGTCATCATCCAGGTATTCTCCAGGTATCCTCTAGGCATACTTCAATTTTACCTAAGGTATGCTCCAGGAATACTGTAGGAATACTCCAATTATAATGTAGGTATCCTTGAGGTATATTCCAGGTATACTCCTAATGTGTTCTAGGTATCCTCCAGGTTTAGTCCAGGTATGCTCTAGGTATACTGCAGATATATTCCTGTTATGCTCTAGGTATCCTGCAGGAATCCTTTAAATATACTTCATGTATACTCCAGTTATCCAGGTATACCCCAGGGATAGTCCAGATATACCACAGGTATACTCCAGGTATACCACAGGTATCCTTTTATTTTTATATTTTTATTTTTTTATTTTTTGTAAGTACAGCCTCTCCTCACTTAGCAACGTACTTGTTTACCGAGGACTCGGACTTACGACGGCTTTCTGACCATTATGCATACCTAAATAATGTATATTAGAGCTTATTTCCTCTTATTTTGTTGATTATGTTATACAGTACACTACTGTATAAACATTTAAAAGTATACCAGAAATCTTAACCCTTTACCGGGCACTCCTAGGAAATTACGAATTTCAAAATATATTTCCTATGAGTGGATAGAGTATCTCAGTGTAAGGGAAATGAGGCCATATAAATGGAATTCTGAAAAAAAATTTAAGCGCAATTGCCAATATTCGAAGACCCCTTATATATGGTCCTGGCCGGTAAAGGGTGTCAAAATCTGAATGTTGCAAATTTGCAATTGTTAATAAAACACCCAATAAGTATTTTTCTATTTTATTATACAAATAGACAATATCAAAAACATAAATGGAACTTGTTTCCAAACATTGTGTAAGTATAAAAAAAATATAAAAATGAACCAAAGAGCAACATGGGCACATTGCAAAGAGAAAAAACATTCAAATCCCATATTCCTGAATTTCCTGAGAAAGAACAATCATTCTAGATCACTAATTCCTATAATGAAAGGCTGTGAAGCAATTTTTGTCCTTCTTGATGCATAGATTTACTTTGCATATGGTACAGAAAAATGCAGAATTGACATGATTTTGTTTTGTGCTGCAATACTTGCATGAAAGTGTCTTGCCTAGTGCTGGCCAGTGAGCTAGCGTTTTATCAAACCTCACACTGTCATCAGGCCTTTCTGCACGTTGGTACTGCACTGGAGATGGCACTTGCAAGGTTGACAAAGCATTATCATCAGTGCTACTGTTGGAATTACTTGATGAACTTGTTCTCATGTTGCTGCGTCTAAACTTTTGTCCTTTGGATCTTGCACTGACAGAGATTTCAAGCCTGAATTGCTTCAGTGGTATGCATTTGGTGTTTAGTGACCGACAATCACGGCAGTAAAGAAGCCATGCATTCACAACAGCAAGATCAAGAACATAGGCAAACAGCCGCATGTACCAACGTTTAGATTTCATAGGCGTTTTGTACATATGTACCAACATGTTACTTTTGTCAATACCTCCCATGTGTGCATTATAGTTCTTGATGACTGCAGGGCACTGGAAGTTGTCTTTAGTCTTAGATTCCTTGTTATATCTTTCAATAAGAGTCACAGGTTCCACTCCCACATCATTCGTCACTAAAGTCACAGCTTTGTTGTCCTTCCACCTTACAACAAGGATACCATCATTTGTTTTGAAGTCAAAAGTGCCCCTGGGCACTATGTTCTTTTCCATTTGTTTGACAGGCATCAATTCTGGCTTACCACATCTATTTTCACGTACTGTTCCAGTGTATCTGCAGGGTCATTATTGATGTCAACCTTGTTCCAGCCAGTCTCAGCTTGAACAGCAAGCTCATCATGAAGATCTTCTTCATCAGGGTACTCCTCGACCGTAATACCTTTCTTTTTCTTGTCTAATTTAGGCTTTTTGGATGGCCTCTCTTCCTCCTCCTCATCACTTGACACCTGTGCATCTGGTGGCATGTATTCATCACCACTGTCAAGCAATTCCAGGTCTTCTGGCTCTTGATCTGAGTCACTTTCCTCCCAAATGCAGACATATTTGGACTTCTCTTTGGAGGAAGCACCGTAAAACAAATTCTCATTGATCTGGAAGGACAATAAAAATGTTCTGTACACACCCAGACCACTATAAAATTCATATATGCATTAGAAATTTTTATATAAATATTTATTTACTGAAATTTCAAATTGGGACTTGTCGGCAGGAACATGTTATTATGTTCCTTTTTCGTTGCACTTTTTTCAGTTGCATGGTGCACTCATATTATGCTTCACAAACAGTTTACATATATCTCCAAATATGCCTAAACTATTTATTTACACATTAGACACAACAATCAGTACATACCGACATTGTAGAGAGTATAATCACAGTGTATATGAGTGTTTGTAGAGGGAAAATCCGGCTCTGGGCGACGCCAAGCTGCAAGTGTTTTCATTTTGGTCTTTCAACCAATGGGAAGCGAGCAGACGCCGTTCTCACTTAGCTGGAGCGACTCACAGAAGGCTTGTGATTGGTCAGAAATAGAGAACGGGAACCTAGATGCGCTGGGGGAGTAGGATGACACGCGCAAAAAACACGTGTTCAGGACAACATTAATATTGTCTTGCCCGATAAAGGGTTAAAAATAGTGCAAAGGTGACATTAAAACAACATCAAAGATGGCGGACACAAACCCACTACCATTACGGTATGCTCCTCACTTAGTGTCAAATTCGTTTACCGACGTTGTCTTAGGAACGGAACTCCATCGTTAAGTGAGGAGAGGTTGTATTGTGTTGTTGTTATTATTTCTTGTTTATCAGCGATTTTTTTTTCATTCTCGTCAATAATTTTTTATATATTTTTACTTGTTAATTAACTTTTTTTTTATTTGTATTTATGAATGTTTTTTCTTGTTCATGAACAATTTTTTTTATGTACATGGATGATTTTATTTTTGTTCATGAAAAAGTTTTGGGCTTTTAATTTTTATTCATTAACCCTTTCAGGGTTTCGGCCGTACTAGTATGGGTTATGCCTCAGGGTTTTGGTCGTACTAGTACGCCTAAATTCTAGCACCCTCAAATCAAGCAGAAACAGGCTGGTAGGCCTAGATGCGAGAGAATGGGTCTGTGCAGTCAGTGTGCGCAGTATAAAAAAAATCCTGCACCACACAGTGCATAATGAGGAAAAAAAGACTGACCGTGTTTTTGGTTTAAAACAGCAACTTTGTAGTCTATTTTCGTATGGTATTTATGCTTGTATACTCGTTTTCTTAGTCTCGTTTGATAAAATGGATGATATTTTACAGAAATAGAGATAATTTTGACTGGTTTCTCGATGACAAGTACCTTGAAACTGAGCACAAAGTAGCGAAAATGTTCGATTTTGTCCGATGTTCAAGAGTAAACAAATCACACCATGCGTCCAATACACATCAACTGGCTTGTCTAATATTCTTGCACAAGTGCGCTGATATTATTTATACTATTTTTTCAATGATGCAGTTGTATACATAACAGTAAATCTTCTATTTATTGTGAGAATAAAAATCCAAAATGGAAAGCAAAAGTAATGTAAGAGGGGCCTGGAGATGTAACTAATGAATAGAGAAGATGTTATTTTAGTGCCAGGAATGTCTGCCTTGTTTATTCTTGACCCTATTTTGAAATTGGCATCGTTTGAAATTTGTTTGATGTTGGCCAAATTGCCAATTTCTGACCACTATTTTGGGTAGTTGAAATTGGTAAATAGGCGGTTTCTTGTACTCAATCGATAGAAGAAATGGAGTTCTAACAAACTAGCTCTAATTTTAGTAGAGTGAAACATTGGAATTTGCCGAAAATAGGGCTCAAAGTGAGCGAAATCGCCGATGTGTAAATGTCATCGATACCGCTAACTTCGTGAAAGCATAATTCTGTTAGTTTTTTTATCAAATTTCATAATTTTTATGGCGTTATGATAGGAAAAAGATTATCGCTTCATAAGAAAAAATTATTATTTTTTTTTTAAATTCTTGGACCCTGAGAAAGAGTTTTGGAGAGGGTCCTTGGACCCTGACAGGGTTAAACAATGTGCATTGTTAAATTTGCACGACTAGACTTTAATGTCACACGACATAAGACAAAGACACTCAGTGTCACACCAGACACCACAACATATCAGTGTCACACCAGACTCCACAACATATCAGTGTCACACAAGACACCACAACATATCAGTGTCACACCAGACACCACAACATATCAGTGTCACACCAGACACCACAACATATCAGTGTCACAACAGACACCACAACATATCAGTGTCACACCAGACACCACAACATATCAGTGTCACACCAGACACCACAACTCAGTGACAACCCACGTTCGTTGTCATGACCCCACCAACAACGTGTCATATGACACTACCTTTCTTGTCGTCATGACACGCTAACATCTCCGTGTCTGCATAGACACCCTTGTCTCTGTGTTATGACACTTTCTCACAGATCACACGACACTTCTCTGTCTCATGACGCCCTCCGTGTCACCTGACACACCTTCTCTTCCGTGTCACACAAGACACCCTTTTCTCTTTGCCATAACACGCTTTCTTCTCAAACACTTTTCTCTGTGTCATGAACGCCTTCGCTGTAATTTCCTTTTGAACAGTGTCACACGACTCAATGACAGTCACATGAGCCATGATGTAATGTGGTGCGTCCATCAAAGCTGGGAAGAAGACTGAGTCAAGTATGGCAAGCTGGATACAATCACTGATGCCATCCACAGCTCAGACCATACTGCAGTCGTGGACCAAGCTGGAATACCAAGCTGGGATCCACGTTCCTCACAAGTCGTGGATCATACTGCGAGTAGTAGGCAGGCTAAGACAACGTTACTCAGACGAGTCGTGGAACATACTGCCTTTATGCCAGGTTCCACTCCCTGACATAAACTATGGTGACATCACACTGGGTGCTGCAGCCCAGTAATACTAGACGTGCAGTACCCAAATGGTCCGTTAACCATTTGACCCAATTATCTTGTTCAGGGATCGCAACAGTCATCGATACTGCTAACTTCGCGAAAGCATAATTCCGTTAGTTTTCGATCAAATTTCATAATTTTAGTGTTGTTATGATCGGAAAAAGATTCTCTATCATTTCATAAGAATTTTTTTTCCATAAAATTTGTGACCCTGAGAAAGAGTTAGGGAGAGGGCCTTGGGACCCCCAAAGGGTTAATGACATTTACTGATCTATGTATTATCTTAGACATTTACTGATCTATGTATTATATTAATGACATTTACTGATCTATGTATTATCTTAATGACATTTACTGATCTATGTATTATCTTAATGACATTTACTGATCTATGTATTATCTTAATGACATTTACTGATCTATGTATTATCTTAATGACATATACAGATAAGGATATTCATCCTATTACTTTAGTTTTAACAAAGTTTTCAACCAATATACGTACTTTACTTTTATTTGTCCTATACTTTTTTGTAGTTTCCAAATTATTCATATGAGAATTATATCAAAAGATGTTAGTAGGGTGATACAGCACCTAAATGCCTTTCTATGTTTAGTGCTTCTCTTTTATTATAATAATAAATAACAACACACATGTAGATGGTGTAGACCAGCCTTCCCATTTGTGGTAGGAATTTGTTGTCTGGGGAGGTGCTGACTTCTTCAAGGGGGGCTCCTTGTCATGGTAAACATGCTTTTGGTCTGAGGCCTCTTCAAGGGAAGCTCCTTGCCAAGGTAAAAAGGCTATTGGTCTGAGGAATTGGACCCTTAGGTCATCTTCCTCCGACCAAACCTAATTACCCTTCAAACCTTCTTTCCCTGTCCCATACTCCCCATCCCTAATTTCCCATTCCTTCTCTCCCCACCCCTTTCATTTCCCTTTCCTGTTTTTAGTCTTTGGGGTCCTCCCTCAGGCAATATAGTTCCTACATTGGGAAGGAGGGTACTGTGGTCCATTCCATTCCATTAAGGTCCTTGATACTATTGTATCTCCTTTCTCTTTCTAGTTTACATCTTCTCCTCCTTTTCCTTAAGGGAATTTGTCTTGAGCAAACCTCAAGTGCCACAGAGTTAATTTGTTCTAGACATAGGTTAGGATCTGAGATGCTTAGGCTATCTTTACAGTTTATATAATTTAGAACTTGGTTTACTTGGACCCCACCTTATGTTTTTTTATTGAAGTTGAATTTGGTGAAGGCTCAATCGCTATTGATCACATTTTGTCGGTCTGTGCCCCCCAGCATACATGTCTGGACCTCTATTATATTGTGATCTGAGTATATTGTTTTTGATATGATGACATTTCGTATCAGTTCATCATTGTTAGTGAAGATGAGGTCCAGCGTATTCTCTAATCTTGTGGTTTAAGGTGAATTTGGTGCAGAGATTTAAAAGCTTGTGTGTGTGCAAGTTTTCATCTGAGCTGCCTTCTGGTGTTATCTCTGCTACCACATTATTTGCAATATTCCTTCATTTTAGGTGCCTTAGGTTGAAGTCCCCCAGGAGCAAGATGTTGGGGGCAGGAGTTGGAAGGTTTTCCAGACAGTGGTCAGTTTTCAGAAGCTGTTCCTGGAATTGTTGGGACGTTGCATCCGGAGGCTTGTATACGACCACGATGACCAGGTTTTGATTCTCGATCTTTACTGCTAAAACTTCAACTACATCATTTGAGGCATTTAGTAGTTCTGAGCATATAAGTGACTGTGATATACAGGCCAACCCCCCCTCCCCCTTTTGCCTGTTCACTCTGTCACATCTGTATAGGTTGTAGCCCGGGATCCATATTTAATTGTCCAAGTGATCCTTTATGTGTGTCTCTGTGAACACCGCAAACATTGCATTTGTTGTTCGTCGCTGGCTTTAGACCCTGTATATTTTCAAAGATGAATGTCGTCGGATTGGTGGTATGGGGGGAGTCTTTTTTTCATGGCACTAATATCTCTTGTTCTAGAGTGGAGGCCATTGAATGTGGTTCCACTCCAGAAATGATTGCGGGCAACTGTGTTTCCAATTGGGTAACTGCACATGGATTTAAATTTTCAAGTACTAAAACACACCAAATTACTTTCACCAGATGTTCTATTGTCCCTGATAATCCATTGTACCTGTATGGTTTACGAATCCCAGAATGTGATACTGTCAGGTTTCTCGGCCTTCTGTTTGACCATCGGTTATCCTGGAAACCTCACATTACGCTTGAAGTTCCTTAACCTGTACTCCCTAGAATGCAGGAGGGAGAGATACATGATTATATACACCTGGAAAATCCTAGAGGGACTAATACCAAACTTGCGCATGAAAATCACTCCTTATGAAAGCAAAAGGCTCGGCAGATGATGCAACATCACGATAAGAGATAACACAATAAGTGTCATGGGCCCAAGACTGTTCAACTGCCTCCCAACATACATCAGGGGGGATTACCAATAGACCCCTGGCTGTCTTCAAGCAGGCACTGGAGAGGCACCTAAAGTCAGTACCTGAGCAACCGGGCTGTGGTTTGTGGTTGATCAGGGCCTGATCCACTATAAGGCCTGGTCACAGAACGAGCCGCGGGGGCGTTGACCCCCGGAAATATTCTCCAGGTATACTCCAGGTATTACCTCCTTGATGGCAATTTGTCATAGCCAGCTGAGCCTAATTAAAATCCTCGCTCATCTTTCATGAGGGGATGATTGTGGAACTCTCCTTCGACTGCATTCTGCCCTAATTTTATCGAAACTAGATTATGGCGACCAGATATATTCAGTGGCCTCTCCAGCAACTCTTTCTAGCCTTGATCCCATCCATCACCATGGATTACGTTTATGTCTCAGTGCTTTTCGCTCTTCACTTGTTGAGAGCCTCTATGCAGAGGCGAATATTCCATCCTTAACCAATCACTGTGATGCTCATTGCCTCCTCTATTTTGTTCGCTCTCATGACCTCTGCAATCCTTCCATATATAGGATGGTAACAGATGTTAGTAAAAGTTCCTTATTTGTTCACTGCTCCTGTTTACTCCATCTCTTTTCTCTTCATCTACATTCACTCTTGTCTTCTCTTCAGTTGCCACCTTTCTATGTTCATGTATCATCTAACTTTTCCCTTTCCCCTTGGGAAGTTCCAATGGTTCATGTATGTTCTTCCCCACTGCCATGCACGAAAGCCCAAATACCTACGTTTGCTTCTCGTTCTCGTTCTTCCAGTCTCATTCTCATGCCATCGCAGTGTACACTGATGGTTCCAAGTCTTCTGATGGTGTCGGATTTGCAGTGCTTCCAGACAGCGTCGTACAAGGCCATTTATTAGCCTCGGCTGCATTTTTACAACTGAATTGTATGCAATTCTCGTGGCACTTATTCGTTTCGCATCTATGCCTGTGTAGCCATTTGTGGTCATTTCAGACTCCCTTAGTGCTTTGCAGTTTATACAGAAATTTGAATCGCCTCATCCCCTGGTTCTACGTATTCAACTTTGGTTACGACGTATCTCTAGCAAGCACAAAGATAGTTTTTTGTTGTGTCCCCAGTCATGTTGACGTACAGGGCAATGAACAGGAAGACACTGCTGCGGGGTCAGCAGTACATGACCTCCCAGTTTCTATTTAATGCTCTTTTAGTTAAGTCATGCTCCTGGAGGCCTATGTGAGAGGGATGAAGAGTCAGTTAGTAATTCACTTATGTATTATAGACACTTCAAGCTGGTTTACCATAACACTTCCCGTCCTCCCACTGTCAGGTTTAAGACAGCCAGCAGCGTCTTCCCAACTTCTTGATGTTAGATCAACAACTTTAATTCCAAGCTACATTTCCACACTATAATAACACAAACCTCTGTTTCAATATGCTATTATTATATTCATAGACACATTATCTTCCCTCATCTTAACTTCCTCTCAGATATTAATAATATATACCATAGCTACACTACACCTTTCCTTATATTAACTTCCTCTCAGATGCTATATTCACACCTTCCCTCATCTTAACTTCCTCTCAGATATAGTCATTCATGTTAATAACTTCCTCTCAAATTATATAATATAAGTATCCTTTAATTTTTTTTAAGTACATAACTAAAAACGGTAACTTTCATTTCCTTCAAAAATAAAACAACACAAAATAAAAATAAGCTGTACTTCACACAGGTAGATATGTAAGAAGGTAGTCCAAGTCTTCTATGTCTTGTTCTACGTATGATTTATCCATTGATGTATCCTGGCCAAGCTTGCGGGACAATCCCAGGTCAATCAAATGAGCAACGTACTTGTCGTCAACTGTCTCGATGAGGACGTTGCCGGGATGGAGGTCTTGGTGTGCGAAGCCCTTCGTGTGAAAGTCTAGGATGGCATTCTTCACAGCTTCATAAGCTTTCTTGCATTCATCCACTGGGTTCCGTGCGAAGAACACATCTAGGGGTCGTCCTGGACAGAGCTCCATGATGATAGCTGAGGGAAGTTCTTTAGCAATCCCGATCAATTTTGGTGTTCCTCCAGCTCCTGCAGCAGCCTTCAGGAGTCGTGCTTCTGTCATGTCGAACTGCTAGGTGTCAAAGATTTTGACCGCAGCAGTTATGAGAGACCCATCATCCATTGTCACTTGGGCTCTGTGTGTCTTAGCGAAAGCTCCTTCTCCGATTTCATTTATAAGTGAAATACGAGACCAGGTAAACTTGCGAAAAGTTTTCTTTTTAGGTTTGCATACCTTTACCTTTTTGCTAGCAGCTCCAGATGGTGAGGAAGAACGGCGCCGCTTCTCAGGTACAGAAGGTGAGGAAGAACGGCGCCGCTTCTCAGGTCCAGAAGGTGAGGAAGAACGGCGCCGCTTCTCAGGTCCAGATGGTGAGGAAGAACGGCGCCGCTTCTCAGGTCCAGAAGGTGAGGAAGAACGGCGCCGCTTCTCAGGTCCAGAAGGTGAGGAAGAACGGCGCCGCTTCTCAGGTCCAGAAGGTGAGGAAGAACGGCGCCGCTTCTCAGGTCCAGATGGTGAGGAAGAACGGCGCCGCTTCTCAGGTCCAGATGGTGAGGAAGAACGGCGCCGCTTCTCAGGTCCAGAAGGTGAGGAAGAACGGCGCTGCGTCTCAGGTCCAGAAGGTGAGGAAGAACGGCGCGGCTTCTCGGTAATACCAGCCATTGCTTCTCCTTGAATTCTCTTCTCTTCTATTTCTCTTAAGCGCGAAGCTCAGAGTGTTTCCTAATAGAACTATGCCAAGAAATTAATTGATTTACTAAGAAAGAGTGATAACAAATAAATATAGTTACCTTGAAAAGAGGATTATATACAGGCGAGTAGAGCACAGTGTAAACGTTTTAGTAGTGAAGATTGGATAAATAAATGTAGGGAAGATTGGATAAATAAATGTAGTGAAGATTGGATAAATAAATGTAGTGAAGATTGGATAAATAAATGTAGTGAAGATTGGATAAATAAATGTAGTGAAGATTGGATAAATAAATGTAGTGAAGATTGGATAAATGAATGTAGTGAAGATTGGATAAATAAATGTAGTGAAGATTGGATAAATAAATGTAGTGAAGATTGGATTAATGAATGTAGTGAAGACTGGATTAATGTAGTGAAGATTGGATTAATGAATGTAGTGAAGACTGGATTAATGAATGTAGTGAAGATTGGATTAAAGAATGTAGTGAAGACTGGATTAATGAATGTAGTGAAGACTGGATTAATGAATGTAGTGAAGACTGGATTAATGAATGTAGTGAAGACTGGATTAATGAATGTAGTGAAGACTGGATTAATGAATGTAGTGAAGACTGGATTAATGAATGTAGTGAAGACTGGATTAATGAATGTAGTGAAGACTGGATTAATGAATGTAGTGAAGACTGGATTAATGAATGTAGTGAAGACTGGATTAATGAATGTAGTGAAGACTGGATTAATGAATGTAGTGAAGACTGGATTAATGAATGTAGTGAAGACTGGATTAATGTAGTGAAGAATGGATTAATGAATGTAGTGAAGACTGGATTACTGAATGTAGTGAAGACTGGATTACTGAATGTAGTGAAGACTGGATTAATGTAGTGAAGACTGGATTAATGTAGTGAAGATTGGATTAATGTAGTGAAGACTGGATTAATGAATGTAGTGAAGACTGGATTAATGTAGTGAAGACTGGATTAATGTAGTGAAGATTGGATTAATGTAGTGAAGACTGGATTAATGAATGTAGTGAAGACTGGATTAATGTAGTGAAGAATGGATTAATGAATGTAGTGAAGACTGGATTAATGTAGTGAAGACTGGATTAATGTAGTGAAGACTGGATTAATGAATGTAGTGAAGACTGGATTAATGTAGTGAAGACTGGATTAATGTAGTGAAGACTGGATTAATGTAGTGAAGACTGGATTATTGTAGTGAAGACTGGATTAATGTAGTGAAGACTGGATTAATGTAGTGAAGACTGGATTAATGTAGTGAAGACTGGATTAATGTAGTGAAGACTGGATTAATGTAGTGAAGACTGGATTAATGTAGTGAAGACTGGATTAATATAGTGACGACTGGATTAATGTAGTGAAGACTGGATTAATGTAGTGAAGACTGGATTAATGTAGTGAAGACTGGATTAATGTAGTGAAGACTGGATTATTGTAGTGAAGACTGGATTAATGTAGTGAAGACTGGATTAATGTAGTGAAGACTGGATTAATGTAGTGAAGACTGGATTAATGTAGTGAAGACTGGATTAATGTAGTGAAGACTGGATTAATGTAGTGAAGACTGGATTAATGTAGTGAAGACTGGATTATTGTAGTGAAGACTGGATTATTGTAGTGAAGACTGGATTAATGTAGTGAAGACTGGATTATTGTAGTGAAGACTGGATTAATGTAGTGAAGACTGGATTAATGTAGTGAAGACTGGATTAATGTAGTGAAGACTGGATTAATGTAGTGAAGACTGGATTAATGTAGTGAAGACTGGATTAATGTAGTGAAGACTGGATTAATGTAGTGAAGACTGGATTAATGTAGTGAAGACTGGATTAATGTAGTGAAGACTGGATTAATGTAGTGAAGACTGGATTAATGTAGTGAAGACTGGATTAATGTAGTGAAGACTGGATTAATATAGTGACGACTGATTATGTAGTGAAGACTGGATTAATGTAGTAGACTAGATTGTGTAGTGAGAGCTGGATTTGTAGTGAAGAATGACTGGATTATGGTGGAAGACATGAATGTAGTGAGACATGACACTGTTATGTGGAAGACTGATCATGTGTAGTGAAGACTCGATTAATTAGTGAAGACATCGGATTAATGGTGGAAGACGAGTTATGTAGGAAGACATGACATGTGTAGTGAAGACATGACACTGTGAGTGAAGACGATAACTGTAGCGTGAAGACTCGATACTGTGTAGACGACGATGACATGTAAATGGAAAGATCGAAGATAGTGAGATGATGTGTAGTGAATACATTAGTGAGCTTGTGTAGGTGGAAGACATCGACACTGTGTAGCTGGAAGACATCGACACTGTGTAGCGTGGAAGACATCGACTCTGTGTAGCGTGGAAGACATCGACACTGTGTAGCGTGGAAGACATCGACACTGTGTAGCGTGGAAGACATCGAACTTGTAGCGTGGAAGACATCGACACTGTGTAGCGTGGAAGACATCGACACTGTGTAGTGTGGAAGACATCGACACTGTGTAGTGTGGAAGACATCGACACTGTGTAGCGTGGAAGACATCGACACTGTGTAGCGTGGAAGACATCGACACTGTGTAGCGTGGAAGACATCGACACTGTGTAGCGTGGAAGACATCGACACTGTGTAGCGTGGAAGACATCGACTGTGTAGCGTGGAAGACATCGACTCTGTGTAGCGTGGAAGACATCGACACTGTGTAGCGTGGAAGACATCGACACTGTGTAGGTGGAAGACATCGACACTGTGTAGCGTGGAACACGACATCGACACTGTGTAGCGTGGAAGACATCGACACTGTGTAGCGTGGAAGACATCGACACTGTGAGCGTGGAAGACATCGACACTGTGTAGCGTGGAAGACATCGACACTGTGTAGCGTGGAAGACATCGACACTGTGTAGCGTGGAAGACATCGACACTGTGTAGCGTGGAAGACATCGACACTGTGTAGCGTGGAAGACATCGACACTGTGTAGCGTGGAAGACATCGACACTGTGTAGCGTGGAAGACATCGACACTGTGTAGCGTGGAAGACATCGACTGTGCGTGAAGACATCGACCTGTGTAGCGTGGAAGACATCGACACTGTAGCGTGGAAGACATCGACACTGTGTGCGTGGAAGACATCGACACTGTGTGGTGGAAGACATCGACACTGTGTAGCGTGGAAGACATCACATGGTAGCGAACACGACACTTGAGCGTGAAGACATCGACCACTGTGAGCTGAGACATCGACACTGCATGACACGTGGAAGCATCGACACTGCATGCAAACATCACTCAGTAGCAAGACATCGACACCGTTAGCGTGACAACACGACACTGTGAGCGAGACACACCTGATAGCGAACCACGACACTGCATGAAGCTCGAAGACATCTGACCATCATGTGCACGGTCAGCCACTGCATGCACCAGACATATGGCAACCACGACACTGCTGCACAGACATCCCTGCACACGACTCACCTGCATGCAACACGACTCACCTGCATGCAACCACGACCATCACCTGCATGCAACCACGACATCACGATGACAGACATCACCTGCACGACAACCTGCATGCAGACCATCACGCAGCCACACTGCATGCAACCACGACCATCACGCATGCAACAACCACAGCACAGCACACCTGCATGCAACCACGATCATCACAACGTCATGAGCAACCACGACATCACCTGCATGCAACCACGGCAGCCACCTGCATGCAACCACGACCATCACCTGCATGCAACCACGACCATCACCTGCATGCAACCACGACCATCACCTGCATGCAACCACGACCATCACCTGCATGCAACCACGACCATCACCTGCATGCAACCACGACCATCACCTGCATGCAACCACGACCATCACCTGCATGCAACCACGACCATCACCTGCATGCAACCACGACCATCACCTGCATGCAACCACGACCATCACCTGCATGCAACGAAGACCATCACCTGCATGCAACCACGACCATCACCTGCATGCAACCACGACCATCACCTGCATGCAACCACGACCATCACCTGCATGCAACCACGACCATCACCTGCATGCAACGAAGACCATCACCTGCATGCAACCACGACCATCACCTGCATGCAACCACGACCATTACCTTCATGCAACGAAGACCATCACCTGCATGCAACCACGACCATCACCTGCATGCAACCACGACCATCACCTGCATGCAACCACGGATGCAGCAGATTTCATTAGCAAAGGAAACTTGCAATTGCAACAGTCGGTAAGGAAACCACATGTCCAGAAACCACATGCCCAGTAACCTCATGTCCGGAAACCTCATTTTCGGAAACCTCATGTCCAGAAACCTCATGTCCAGAAACCTCATGTCCAGAAACCTCATGTCTGGAAACCTCATGTTCGGAAACCTCATGTCCGGAAACCTCATGTCCGGAAACCTCATGTTCGGAAACCTCATGTCCGGAAACCTCATGTCCAGAAATCTCATGTCCGGAAACCTAATGTCCAGAAACCTCATGTCCGGAAACCCCATGTCCAGAAACCTCATGTCCAGAAACCTCATGTCTGGAAACCTCATGTCCGGAAACCTCATTTTTGGAAACCTCATGTCCAGAAACCTCGTGTTCGGAAACTTCATGTCCGGAAACCTCATGTTCGGAAACCTCATGTTCGGAAACCTCATGTCCGGAAACCTCATGTCCAGAAACCTCATGTCCAGAAATCTCATGTCCGGAAACCTCATGTCCGGAAACCTAATGTCCAGAAACCTCATGTCCGGAAACCTCGTGTTTGGAAGCCTTATGTCCGGAAACCTCATGTCCAGAAACCTCATGTCCAGAAATCTCATGTCCGGAAACCTAATGTCCAGAAACCTCATGTCCGGAAACCTCATGTCCAGAAACCTCATGTCCAGAAACCTCATGTCTGGAAACCTCATTTTTGGAAACCTCATGTCCAGAAACCTCATGTCCGGAAACCTCATTTTTGGAAACCTCATGTCCAGAAACCTCGTGTTCGGAAACCTTATGTCCGGAAACCTCATGTTCCGAAACCTCATGTTCGGAAACCTCATGTTCGGAAACCTAATGTTCGGAAACCTCATGTCCGGAAACCTCATGTCCGGAAACCTCATGTTCGGAAACCTCATGTCCGGAAACCTCATGTTCGGAAACCTCATGTTCAGAAACCTCATGTTCGGAAACCTCATGTTCGGAAACCTCATGTTTAGAAACCTCATGTTCGGAAACCTCATGTCCGGAAACCTCATGTTCGGAAACCTCATGTTCGGAAACCTCATGTTCGGAAACCTCATGTTCGGAAACCTCATGTTCGGAAACCTCATGTTCAGAAACCTCATGTTCGGAAACCTCATGTCCGGAAACCTCATGTTCGGAAACCTCATGTCCGGAAACCTCATGTTCGGAAACCTCATGTTCGGAAACCTCATGTTCAGAAACCTCATGTTCGGAAACCTCATGTTCGGAAACCTCATGTTCAGAAACCTCATGTTCGGAAACCTCATGTCCGGAAACCTCATGTTCGGAAACCTCATGTCCGGAAACCTCATGTTCGGAAACCTCATGTTCAGAAACCTCATGTTCGGAAACCTCATGTTCAGAAACCTCATGTCCAGAAACCTCATGTTCGGAAACCTAATGTTCGGAAACCTCATGTCCGGAAACCTCATGTCCGGAAACCTTATGTTCGGAAACCTAATGTTCGGAAACCT
Organism: Cherax destructor; assembly: GCA_009830355.1. Lineage (NCBI taxonomy): Eukaryota > Metazoa > Arthropoda > Malacostraca > Decapoda > Parastacidae > Cherax > Cherax destructor. Next base: position 46,437 of record WNWK01013218.1, read on the forward strand.
CATATCCGGAAACCTCATGTTCGGAAACCTAATGTTCGGAAACCTCATGTCCGGAAACCTCATGTTCGGAAACCTCATGTCCGGAAACCTCATGTTCGGAAACCTCATGTTCGGAAACCTCATGTTCGGAAACCTCATGTTCGGAAACCTCATGTCCGGAAACCTCATGTTCGGAAACCTCATGTTCGGAAACCTCATGTTCGGAAACCTCATGTTCGGAAACCTCATGTCCGGAAACCTCATGTTCGGAAACCTCATGTTCGGAAACCTCATGTTCGGAAACCTCATGTTCGGAAACCTCATGTCCGGAAACCTCATGTCCGGAAACCTCATGTTCAGAAACCTCATGTTCGGAAACCTCATGTTCGGAAACCTCATGTCCGGAAACCTCATGTTCGGAAACCTCATGTTCGGAAACCTCATGTCCGGAAACCTCATGTCCGGAAAAATCATGTTCGGAAACCTCATGTTCAGAAACCTCATGTTCGGAAACCTCATGTTCGGAAACCTCATGTTCGGAAACCTCATGTTCGGAAACCTCATGTTCGGAAACCTCATGTCTGGAAACCTCATGTTCGGAAACCTCATGTTCAGAAACCTCATGTTCAGAAACCTCATGTTCGGAAACCTCATGTTCGGAAACCTCATGTTCAGAAACCTCATGTTGGGAAAGAAGGTTGTGTACTTGTTCTTTGAGATGATGAGGGAAGAGGTTTTGCTTGTTGCACATTTAGGTGAACAAGGCAGATGTTTCTCTCCTTGGAGACGGAAGTGATCAACCAAGACGTTTTCCTCTATGCTTTTTAATTTTCTTAATTTTTTTCATATTCTTTGTTGTTCTTTCATCTCTTTTATTTTATTTTTTTCTCCGTCTTCTTTTTATTGTTATTTCTTCCTTCCTACTTTTTGTTTGTTTATTTATTGCTCTTTATTTTTCTTCTCACGTCTTTGTTTTTCCTTCCTCTTCTTTTTCTTATATCTTCCTTTTTCTATTGTTCTTTCTCTCTCTTTCTTCCTTGTCTTCCTCTTCTTTTCTTCTTGTCTTTTCTTCCTTTTCCGTTTCTTGGCCAACAGCACAAGAGAGTTTATAATACATAAGTTATACCTGCTGACACACCTAGAGAAAACCACAAGTGCTATTAGGAGATACTAAAGAAAATAGAGAGAGAAAGAGAAAGAAAGAGAAAGAGAGATAGATAGAGAGAACAATAACAGTGCTGGAGTGTAGTGACGGGACTGACCCCCCCGAAGTGACCGACCCTACTAATACCCACGCTCCCAAACCCAGAATACTACCCCCCATTCCCCCAAATACCCAACCGGGTGGCATGTGTACCCTGACTGTGAAACAATCACAGCTTGTTACCCACAATCCTCCCTCCTGCTGGTTAAGGGGGTTTGAAGACTATCGACTACACGAGGGTAATAGATTAATGGGTTAAAGGAATGGCTAATATAAAATTACCCAGAGGGCGTCTGGGTAATTCTATATTATGATGAACCATGCCACACTGACAGTGCACGAGCCTTGATAGTTTCAAGACAATCTGATAAATCGTTCTCAAGTTATAAACGTCAGAATTATTGGAAGGAAAAAACAGCTGGGGAAGTCATTTAAATGGTGCCTTTTAAGAAGAAAATTACAACTGTAACTTCCAAAGGTGCCAAGGAACGGTGACGAGTGTCTTGACACAAGGTCACGGTCTATCTAAACAAAATATGAAGATTAGTGATTAGTGGGAATATTAAATGAGAATAAATGTCGAGATAGAACAAGGGGAAAAATTATTACACACGCCCTGATGGCATGGTGGCTAGCGCTCTTGCTTCACGCACGGAGGGCCCGGGTTCAATTCCCGGCGGGGCCGAAACATTTTGAAGTGTTTCGTTACACACACACACACACACATACATACAACAGGCCTAGTGTCTAATCGACATGTGCCTAGGACAAAAATGGTAACTAACACACACACACGACACACACACGCGGGATGTGGCGTGGGCTAGTCACAACTTGTAGGGATCTGTGAATATAAGTGTTTTTTGAGGGCTACCCAAGGGTAATGCAGGGGTTATCAAGTGTGTCAGGGTAGTGAACAACCCTTGAAGCGATTTACAAGTTGCCCTGAGCCACATAAGTGTGCGGAGAGCCATAATTTTATAAGTGAACTAGAAATAAATATTTGGTGGCAGGGTCAGAGTGGGCCTAGTGTGCTCCAGGCGACGTTGCCACGTGTGTCACCCTAGATAATAAAGTGAAATAAATATGTGACAAGTGAAAGAAATACAGTGAATAGGTTATATTATATATCGATAAGAAACGAAAGTGGATATACGCCAGAACATCACATCAAGTTGGACAATCTACAGGATACTACACGCTGGACAAGCTGCATCGTATTCACCTATGCGTGGTTTTCGGGGTGTCGGGAGTAAGTTCCAATTACCTAACCGCTAAGCTGTTTGTGAATGGTCAACTCTCATAGTAAGATAAGGAATAGGATATCAAGTACTCGGTAACAAATAGCAATTGGTAATTTCTAGTAGAAAAGGGTGAGCAGACAGGTAAATCATAGAATACATTAACTGGTAGACCAGGTGTGTCAGGTCAGGCCAGGTAGAGGAGCACTGTAGACTACATGTTACTCGCAGACCCCACATACATACATACACACTCATACACCATAACACAATTTCAACACTACTTTTCACACAATAAATCAACACACACACACACACACACACATACACACACACACACACACACACACACACAAAGTCATGAAGATCGGAGAAGGGCAAAGAAGACCGCTGACAGAGTACAGGCTAGGCGGACAAAGGCTACAAACCTCGGAAAAGGAGAAAGACCTTGGGGTGAGTATAACGCCAAGCACGTCTCCGGAGGCACACATCAACCAGATAACTGCGGCAGCATATGGGCGACTGGCAAACCTAAGATTAGCGTTCCGTTACCTTAACAAGGACTCGTTTAAGACACTGTACACCGTGTACATCAGGCCCATACTAGAATATGCAGCACCAGTCTGGAACCCACACCTGGTCAAGCACATAAAGAAACTAGAGAAAGTGCAAAGGTTTGCGACAAGGTTAGTTCCACAACTCAGGGGTCTGTCCTATGAACCTCTTTAAGGGGGGCTCCTTGACGTGGTAAAGAGGCTATCGGTCTGAGGAATTGGACCTTTTGGTCTTCTTCCTCAGACCGAACCTAATTACCCCCCAATCCCCCCCCCCTTTTCCCATCTCCCCCATCCTCCCTTTTCCCTTTCCTCCTCCTCCTCCTCATCCCTCCCTTATTTCCTTCCCAGTTTTACCCTGGGAGCTTCTCTCCTCAGGCATTCTAGTTCCTAGGTAGGGGGAAGGGTATCGTAGTCCATCCCATTCTGTTGAGGTCCTTGGCGGTGGTGTAGTTTGCCGTGGAATCTGGATCGCCTGGGGATGTCCCGATCCCTCTCCGGTCACCCGGGGGGTGGCTTTGGGTATCTTTCGGGCGACGGGTGTATCTCTGGAGGCCACCTTTCGGATTCCGGGGGTGGTGGCCGAAGGCGGTATGCTTTGTGGCGGATATCCGGCCGCCCTCTCTTTTGTCCGCCGAGATGGCTCGGTGGATGTGAGGTTGCTATCCCGGATTGCTGGTTTACTGGCGTGAAGGGTAGGGTATGGCACGGGTTCCATGCAGCATCTGCACTACTTGCGGTGTTGAGGTCCTCTTGGGCACGGAGGGGGATTTGCGCTCCCTTTCATTCCTCCTAGGACCTATTCCTCCACGTTCCCCCTTTTTTTATTCTTTTTTTTATTTTTATTTTCTTTTCTTCTTTCTTTTTTTTTCTTAAAAATAAAAAGAAAGAAGTAACCTAACCATGGCTGACCCAATCCATGAACCCACTACCCCCGGGCCCCTTCCTGATACCGCACCCAGTACTGACCCTGCCTCGTTAACGGATGACTCTTTGGACACCTCTCATGCCCCTGTACCTCTTGCTGGTGCTGGTTCGTCACCTGCTTCAGGTACCAGGGTCCCGACTGGCCCTTTCGATACGTCTGACCTTCGCTCTTCTCTGACCTTGATTCCGGCTTCTCCCTCGACGGTGCGGCAATTTTCGAATCGCTCGCCCGTCTCCCATCGGACCACCCCGGTCCCACACAAAACCGACCAAGACCCACACATGACGATTCGACACTCCCTTCTCGTTCATCGCAGAAACGACCAGCTCGTCACTCACTCCCCTTAAACTCTCTGTTTCAAAATACTCAATGGACAAAGTTTTTTACTCTTCGTCCAACTTCTCCTAATACCTATCTTTCAGACCATAGTATTGGTAAGGCTCTACTACGCCATGTTGGTCAAAACATCTCATTTCACGCTCTCAAGAGCGGCACTCGCATCATCACGGTCCAGAATGCTGGCCAAGCTCGTGATCTTTCTCTTCTTACGACCATTGACAATACACCTGTTACTATTGACAAGCACCATTCCCTCAATTCTTGTTGTGGTTCTGTCATTTTGCCCCACACCATTGTCCAACGGAATTTCCAGACATGTGGTGATGACATTTTCGAGCAGCTTGAGCTCCAAGAACTCCCTATCCTTAAAGTTGACACTTTTGTCCTCCCAGCCAATAAGCGAAGACGTTATCCTTGCAATATAGCTCGTTTAACGTTTGACTGCCGAGAACTGCCACCTTCGGTCTACATTGCAGGTCAACGTTTACAAGTTCGAAAGGTGACCCTACACCGCAGCAGTGTAGAAACTGCTGGCGTTTTGGTCATCCAGCAAAATATTGCAGGTCCATGGCCGAATGCCCAGTCTGTGGTGCTGACGACCATGCCAGTTCTTCTTGTACTCTACCTCCTCTTGCCTTAACTGTCATGAGGCACATCCTTCATATTCTCGCCGTTGTCAGGTTTACCTGAATGAGCGGGAAATCCGTTGTCTCAAAGAGGCGGAAGGCTTCTCCTATGCTATGGCTGTCTCTCATCTTCGCCTTCAAGGGAAACTTCCCGTATTTCTTATTCTCGCATTGCTAAACGTCGCCCCGCTTCTGGGGTCCCAACTTCCACGGCTTCCTCTGTGGTTGCCTCATCCGCAATCACCCCTGTCTCGAATCCTTTTGATATTCTTGGCTCCGAGGTCCCTACCTCGGCTACCCATACTGTCCACACTCCTTCCTCTACTCACTCGCACAATCCTGAGTCTACACGTCCTCGTTCTTCACCTAAACCTCAGCGCCCTCCTTCTCATAAGCCCGGCAAAATCCCTACTGCCAGGTCCTTCGCCTCTGACTAGTTCTATAACGTGTGTGGAGGTTCATCCTCCTCCTCATACACTACCTTCATCCCCTGTCCCCTCCCAAGCCCCTTCGACAGTTTCCTCTTCTATCTCCTCACCCTCTACTTTAGTGCAGTCTATAGACTCCCTGATCGTTGCTCACTCTTCTTCCATTTCTAATGTAGTCCCACATTCTGCATCTTTGACTTCCGAAACACTGGAAGCTATTGCAGAATATATTACAGAGACTGGACAGATGATGGACACTACTCCACCTGAGGTTCCTCATCTCTCCTTCGTCTCAACCCCCCCTTCCTTCACAACGTCCTCCTCCTTCTCTGATTACAGGTCTTCCGCTGCCTCCACACGTGGACTTTTCTAACCCTAGTCCATAGATTCCTCTCACTTCCACTTATATCTTTCTCTCCATAAATCATGGCTTATTTACAGTGGAATATCCGAGGCCTCAGGGGTAACCAGGGTGAGCTTCAGGTGTTGCTCTCTCAGTTTTCCCCTGTTGGGGTCTGTTTGCAAGAACCCAAATTACAATCCACTGTTATCAGGCCCTTTTCAGGCTATGATTTGTTATATTCATCGGATCCTTTTTCCGATGGAACCTTTAACGAAAGTGCTCTTCTTATACGCACTGGTGTTCCATACCGTCAGCTCTATGTTCCTTCTTCCTTACATTACACCGCAGCCCGTATCCACTTGAATAAGTGGTATACACTCTGTTCTTTATATCTCTCCCCTTCAAGGGCAATGTCTATCCCAGATGTTGATTTTCTGGTTTCTTCCTTACCGCCACCCCTTCTATTACTCGGCGATTTTAACGCACACCATTTTCTCTGGGGAGGATCGCACTGTGACTCCCGTGGCATTCAGTTGGAGGCATTTCTTGCTTCTCTTCCCCTCCATGTTTTAAATACGGGTACTCCTACCCATTTTGATCCCCGAACTCATTCTTTCTCCTGCATCGATCTTTCCATCTGCTCTTCATCTACTGTCCTTGACTTCACCTGGTCTGTCCTCCCGGACTTACATGACAGCGATCATTTCCCAATCATCCTTAAGTCCCCTCTGTTTTCTCCACCTCCTCATTGCCCACGCTGGCAATTTGACCGGGCGAAATGGGACCTTTACGCACATCTTACTGCCTTTCATGAGGTTCCTATCTCGTCCTCCATTGATGAGGTTTTACATCTCTTTTCGTCCTCCATCTTCACAGCGGCTTCACATTCTATTCCCCAAACCTCGGGCAAGCATCCTCAGAAGTGCGTGCCTTGGTGGTCTCCCTGCTTGTGCTCGGGCAGTGCGTTTGAAACGTGCTGCATGGGGCAGGTATCGATATAACAGAACCACAGAGAGACTCCTTGATTTCAAGCAGAAGAGAGCTATTGCTCGTCGTGTCATACGTGATGCTAAACGCACTTGCTGGCGAGATTACGTTTCTACTGTCACCGGCTTCCTCGATGAGTGCAGTCTGGAAGAAAGTGCGGAAATTAAGTGGTAAATTCTCCCCCGACCCGGCTCCTGTTCTTCAGGTTGCTGGTGTCGATATAGCACACCCTCTTGCCGTTGCCACTGAAATTGGTAACCATCTCGTCCGCATTTCTCAGGGGCTCCATCTATGCCCCTCGTTCCTTTCTTCTAAGTCTGCCAGCGAGTTAAAGCCCTTAGATTTTTCTTTCTTAGAGAAGAATCCTATAATGTGCCTTTTACCCTTCAAGAACTGGAGGCAACACTCTCTGCTTGCCGATCATCGGCAGCTGGGCCAGACGGCATACATATTCGTATGCTACAGCATTTACATCAGTCTGCTCTTACTGTCCTCTTACGACTCTTTAATCTTATATGGTCGCAAGGAGTTATTCCCAGCTGTGGAAGTCTGCTATTGTTCTCCCCTTTTCGAAAAACCCGGTGCTACGGGACGTGATCCTCTCACTACCGTCCCATCGCTCTTACCAGTGCAGTTTGCACGGTAATGGAACGTCTAGTTAATAGACGTTTGATGTGGTATTTAGAGACTCACAATAGTCTCTCCCCTAGTCAGTATGGTTTCCGTAAGGGCCGTTCTGCCATTGACCCCTTGCTGCGCTTGGATACGTATATTCGTAATGCCTTTGCGAATAACCATTCGGTTATCGCTATCTTTTTCGACCTTGAGAAGGCTTATGATACAACTTGGAGATATAATATCTTGGCCCAGGCCCACTCCTTAGGCCTCCGAGGCAACTTACCATTCTTTCTTAAGGCTTTCTTAACTGACAGACATTTCCGGGTCCGGGTTCGTAATGAACTCTCCCCGGAATTTGTCCAAGCTGAAGGTGTCCCCCAGGGATGTGTTCTGAGCACAACACTTTTTCTGCTTGCTATAAATAATCTGGCATCTGTTCTCCCATCCAATATTTGGTCATCGCTCTATGTGGATGACTTTGCTATAGCTTGTGCAGGTGCTGACTGTCACCTCATTGCAGTTTCCTCCAGCATGCCATCAACCGGGTTTCTGATTGGGCCACCACTCACGGGTTTAAGTTTTCTAGTGGCAAACTCATCAAATTACGTTCACTAGACGTTCAGTGGTCTCTGATCATCCATTGTACCTATACGGCTCACGTATCCCAGAACGTGATACAGCAGGTTTCTCGGCCTCCTGTTTGACCGCAGATTGTCCTGGAAACCTCACATTACCTCTCTGAAGGCGACTTGCCATAGCCGGCTGAACCTCCTTAAAACCCTCGCACATCTTTCATGGGGGGCTGATCGTAGAACTCTCCTTCGCCTACATTCAGCCCTAATTCTATCGAAACTCGATTATGGTGACCAGATATATTCGGCAGCCTCTCCTGCCACTCTTTCCAGCCTTAATCCCATCCATCACCAGGATTACGCTTATGCCTTGGTGCTTTTCGTTCTTCCCCGGTTGAGAGCCTCTATGTAGAAGCGAACATTCCATCCTTGTCCGATCGTCGTGATGCACATTGCATTCGCTATTATGTTCGCCTCATGACCTCCGCAATCCTTCCATGTATAGGATTGTCACAGATGTTAGTAGACGCCGTTATTTGTTCGTCGCCCTGTTTACTTCGTCCCTTTTCTTCGTCTGCATTCACTCTTGTCTTCCCTTCAGCTTCCGCCTTTATATGTTCATGTGGCTTCACCCTTTCCTCTACCCCTTGGGAAGTTCCTGCTGTCCGTGTCTGTTCTATTCTTCTACCTTGCGCGAAAGCCCAACTGCCTACGGCGGCTTTCGCTCTTTCTTTCTAGACCATTTCCGTCTCATTCCCATGCCATCGCAGTATACACCGATGGTTCAAAGTCATCTGACGGCGTCGGATTCGCAGCAGTGTTTCCGGACAGCATCGATCGAGGGCATCTGTTACCCTCGGCTAGCATATTTACGGCTGAATTGTATGCCATTCTTGTGGCACTTATCCGTATTGCATCTATGCCTGTATCACCATTTGTGGTCGTTTCAGACTCCCTTAGTGCTTTACAGGCTATCCGTAAATTGATACACCTCACCCCCCAGTTCTTCGTATCCACCTTTGGTTACGCCCGTATCTTTAGCAAGCATAAAGATATTGTCTTTTGTTGGGTCCCTGGTCATGTTGACGTACAGGGCAATGAACAGGCAGACACTGCTGCGCGGTCAGCAGTACATGACCTTCCAGTTTCATATAGAGGTGTTCCTTTCACGGACTATTTTGCGGTCATTGCTACCCACCTTCGCACCCGTTGGCAACAACGCTGGTCTGACCTGCTGAATAACAAACTTCATTCTATTAAACCGGTTATAGGTTTCTGGCCTTCTTCTTGTCACCAATGTCGAGGTTGGGAGACTACACTCTCCCGTCTTCGCATCGGCCACACTCGCCTTACTCACGGGTATCTCATGGAGAGGCTCCTGCCCCTCTCTGTGAGCATTGTCAGGTTCCAGTGTCTGTTCGACATATCCTGTTGGACTGCCCACTCTATCAACGAGCACGCAGAATTTACCTCCAACGACGCCTCGCTCTGCGGCCCTTTCTTTACCTTCCTTCTTGCAGATGGCCCCTCCTTTAATCCTGACTCTTCATTGACTTTTTGACAGAAACTGACTTACTACACAAACTCTGAAGATTATACCCTAGCACCTCCCTCAGTCCCTTCTACCTCGATCTCTTGCTACCCTCCTCCCTGCACAATCCACCGTCATCTTGCACTCCATACCCTACTAATCGTCCATCTCCCTCTTACAACCCACTCTCCCTGCATCCTACACAACCTGCAGCGCTGTATAACCCTGTGGTTTAGCGCTTCTATTTGATTATAATAATAATAATAATGTCCTATGAAGAAAGGCTGAGGGAAATAGGACTAACAACACTGGAGGAAAGAAGGGTCAGAGGAGACATGATAACGACATACAAAATACTGCAGGGAATCGACAAGGTAGACAGTGACAGGATGTTCCAGAGAGGGAACACAGAAACAAGGGG
>WNWK01013219.1:0-56205 GCA_009830355.1 Cherax destructor
TTCCCATGCCATCGCAGTGTACACCGATGGTTCAAAGTCGTCTGACGGCGTCGGATTCAAAGCAGTGTTTCCGGACAGCGTCGTGTGAGGGCATCTATTACCCTCGGCTAGCATATTTACGGCTGAATTGTATGCCATTCTTGTGGCACTTATCCGTATTGCATCTATGCCTGTATCACCATTTGTGGTCGTTTCAGACTCCCTTGACCCCTGTGGTTTAGCGCTTCTATTTGATTATAATAATAATAATCAGACTCCCTTAGTGCTTTACAGGCTATATGTAAAATTGATACACCTCACCCCCCTAGTTCTTCGTATCCAACTTTGGTTACGCCGTATCTCTAGCAAGCACAAAGATATTGTTTTTAGTTGGGTCCCTGGTCATGTTGACGTACAGGGCAATGAACAGGCAGACACTGCTGTGGGGTCAGCAGTACATGACCTTCCAGTTTCATATAGAGGTGTTCCTTTTACGGACTATTTTGCGGTCATTGCTATCCACCTTCGCACCCGTTGGCAACAACGCTGGTCTGACCTGCTAAATAACAAACTTCATTCTATTAAACCGATTATAGGTTTCTGGCCTTCTTCTTGTCACCAATGTCGAGGTTGGGAGACTACACTCTCCCGTCTTCGCATTGGCCACACTTGTCTTACTCACGGGTATCTCATGGAGAGGCTCCCTGCCCCTCTCTGTGAGCATTGTCAGGTTCCAGTGTCTATTCGACATATTCTGTTGGACTGTCCACTTTATCAACGAGCACGCAGAATTTACCTCCAACGGCGTCTTCACTCTGCGGCCCTTTCTTTACCTTCCCTTCTTGCTGATGGACCCTCCTTTAATCCTGACTCTCTAGTTGACTTTTTGACAGAAACTGACTTACTACACAAACTCTGAAGATTATACCTCTAGCATCTCCCTCAGTCCCTTCTACCTCGATCTCTTGCTACCCTCTATCCCTGCACTATCCACTGTCCTGCTGCACTCCATACCCTACTAATCATCCATCTCCCACTTACAATCTATTCTCCCTGCATCCTGTCCTGCCCTGCCGTGCTGTATAACCCTTGTGGTTTAGCGCTTCTTTTGATTATAATAATAATAATACACAGTGGCGAACCTTCATTTTTGGGGCCCTGAAGCTTGAACTGTTATGGGGGCCCCTTCGCAACCCCTTCTCATAGAGCAGATTCAAAATTTTTTAAGCAGTGTAGACTAAACTCGCTTCTGTGGTCCCTCCGGGATTAGGGGGCCCTCATTAGTTTCATAGCAGATCCGCCCCTGATCATACATAGTAACATGTATAAATTACCTAGGATAATTCAGTGGGTTGATATAATTCCTGGGTTCCTATAGCCTCCTGGGTTCCTATAGTCCCCTGCTTTTCCATAAGATCAAGAAGCTTTGTTAGAAGTATAAATGATTATTAAGATATCTTAAACAATTTTATATAGTTGTGAGCGCCCATGGATTGGTCAGACATGAATGATATATTATGTATACCTGGAAAATCTGGGAAATCAGATGGGACTTGCAATTATGATCACCCCAGAAAATGCCGTGCCCATATGAAAACAGGCAAATGCAACCTCCCGTCTTGTAAGTTTTTCCACCCTGAAATGTGCCACTCATCAATTCAGGAAAGACAGTGCTATAACTTATATTGCTGTATAACCCCTGTGGTTTAGCGCTTCTATTTGATTATAATAATAATATAACTTATATTGCCAGGCATACCACCTAAAGGGTACGAGGCGACACAGAACATCCAGATCATGGCAAAACCTGGGTAGCCACAGCCAGTCCGGAGAGAGAGGTTTTTTTAGTGCCAGGAAGGAAAAAAAGCTGGCAGGAAATGACAGAAATTGTACACCAACTGCAATCATTTCTGGAGTGGAATCACAGTCAATGGCCTCCACTCCAATACAACAGATATTAGTGCCAGGAAAAAAAGACCCCCCCATACCACCAATGAAACGACTTTCATCTTTGCAAATATACAGGGTCTAAAGCCAGCAACAAACAACAAGATACCTTACATTCGTGGACTGCTTACAGAGTCAAATGCTATGTTTGCGGCTTTCACAGAGACCCACATAAGAGATCACTTGGACAATGAAATATGGATCCTGGGCTACAACCTATACAGGTGTGACAGAGTGAACAGGCAAAAAGGGGGGGTTGGCCTGTATATCACAGAGTCACTTATATGTTCAGAACTACTAAATGCCTCATATGATGTAGTTGAAGTATTAGCAATAAAGATCGAGAATCAAAACCTGGTCATCGTGGTGGTATACAAGCCCCCGGATGCAACTTCCCAACAATTCCAGGAACAGCTTCTGAAAATTGATCACTGTCTGGAAAATCTTCCAGCTCCTGCCCCCAACAATTTCAATTACTCAGATACGGAAAACGTGAGGAAATTAAAATCTCATCGGAGTACAAAACTAATTCCAACCACACAATAGAGCGAAAACCTAATGTCAAAGACCTGGGAGTGATCATGTCAGAGGATCTCACCTTCAAGGACCATAACACCGTAGCAATCACATCTAGAAAAATGACAGGATGGATAATGAGAACCATGAAGCCTGGTCACAGACCGGGCCGCGGGGGCGTTGACCCCCCGGAACCCTCTCCAGGTATACTCCAAGGCAGGTGAAATTGCTGACCTAGAAAATGTGCAAAGAACCTTCACGGCATGCATAACTGCGATAAACCACCTCAATTACTGGGAACGCTTGAAGTTCCTAAACCTGTACTCCCTAAAATGCAGGCGGGAGAGATACAGTATTATATACACTTGGAAAATTCTAGAGGGATTAGTACCAAACTTGCACACGAGAGTCACTCCCTACGAAAGCAAAAGACTCGGCAGACGATGTAACATCCCCCCAATGGAAAGCAGGGGTGCCACTAGCACGATAAGACAACACAATAAGTGTCAGGGGCCCAAGAATAAACCCCTAGCTGTCTTCAAGCAGACACTGGACTTGGACTGCGTGCGGCCAGCAGTAACAGCCTGGTTGATCAGGCCCTGATCCAACATGAGGCCTGGTCACAGACCGGGCCGCAGGAGCGTTGACCCCTGAAACTCTCCAGGTCTGCTAGCCCGTGCTAAGCATATCCTACTATTGAATCGATTTATGTAGTCTCTTTTTTTCCCCACCTTCACACTGATAGATGGCTTCACTTGATCAGCTTCAATACTTGTTATTTGAAATTACCGTACTGCTGTGTAATAGTCAAGTGGGCTGCTAGAAGTTTAAACTCCCCGAATAATATGTGGACGCCTGACAGCTGGGGTTCCATAATGGCAGGTGTAGCGACAATGGAGATATTAAACCCGAGTAACGGTTAGGCTTCTGGGCCGCTTCTCAGCCATCGCGCGAGAAAAGTCTTTAGTTTATATAGGTGAACCATAAAGAACAAAAAGGCACAGTATCGTAACTGGAACAATACACAAATAACCCGGATTATTAGTGTATAGGTGAACCATATACGAACTTGTAATAACTGTATATAGCTAAAAATATGTGATTTATAATGTCCCTACAATAATTGGATCTAAATTCGTCGTCCTTAGTATTAATTCTCTTCATACAGTTTTGTACTCCTATCTTATGTATATCATACTGACCATGAAACTTGGAAAGCGACTGTGATAAACTCATTTAGACGTAATTGTAAATTATTATTATATTCCCTTATGCATACATAAGGGGGATTACCATTAGACCCCTGTCTGTCTTTAAGAGGAAGCTGGACAGGAACCTAGTGTGTGTTTGTACTCACCTAGTTGTGGTTGCAAGGATCGAGTCACAGCTCCTCTGTGTACTCACCTAGTTGTGGTTGCAGGGATCAATTCACAGCTCCTGGCCCCCGCCTCTTCACTGGTCGCTACTAGGTCACACTGCTCCATGAGCTTTATCATACCTCTTCTTAAAGCTATGTATGGATCCTGCCTCTATTACATCACTTCCCAGACTATTCCACTTCCTGACAACTCTGTGACTGAAGAAATACTTCCTAACATCCCTGTGATTCATCTGAGTCTTCAACTTCCAACTGTGACCCCTTGTTGCTGTGTCCCATCTTTGGAACATCCTGTCTCTATCCACCTTGTCGATTCCTCTCAGTATTATATATGTCATTATCATATCCCCCCTATCTCTCCTGTCCTCCAGTGTCGTCAGGTCAATTTCCCTTAACCTATCCTCGTAGCACATGCTCCTTAGCTCCGGGACTTGTTGCAAACCTTTGCACTTTCTCTAATTTCCTTACTTGCTTGGCTAGGTGTGAGTTCCAAACAGGTGCTGCATACTCCAATATAGGCCTAACGTACACGGTGTACAGGGTCTTGAACGGTTCCTTATTGAGATGTCGGAATGCTATTCTTAGGTTTGCTAGGCGCCCGTATGCTGCAGCAGTTATTTGGTTGATGTACTCGCCTATATGTACTCACCTATTTGTGGTTGAAGGGGTCGATACTCAGCTCCTGGCCCCGGCTCTTCACTGATCGCTACTAGGTCTTCTCTTTCCCTGCTCCATGAGCTTTATCATACCTCGTCTTAAAGTTATGCACGGTTCCTGCCTCAGGAGATGTGCCCGGTGTTATACTCACCCCAAGATCCTTTTCCTTGAGTGAGGTTTGTAGTATCTGGCCCCCTAGACTGTACTCCGTCTGCGGTCTTCTTTGCCCTTCCCCAATCTTCATGAACTCCAGGAGCGTTTCTGGACCAGGCCTGCAGCCTGTCCAGATCCCTTTGTAGTTCTTCCTGGTCCTCGCCCGATTGAATTTTTCTCATCACATCATCTGCAAACAGGGACACTTCTGAGACTATTCCTTCCGTCATGTTGTTTACATATATAAGAAACAGCACAAGTCCTAGGACAGACCCCTGTGGAAGCTCGCTTGTCACGGCGCCTACTCTGACACCTCGTCACGTACCATGATTCGCTGTTGTCTTCCCGACAGGTATTCCCTGATCCATTGCAGTGCCTTCCCTGTTATCCCTGCCTGATCCTCCAGCTTTTGCACTAATCTCTTGTGTGGAACTGTGTCAAACGCCTTCTTACAGTCCAAAAAAACGCAATCTACCAATCCCTCTCTTGTCTTACTGCTGTCACCCTGTCATAGAACTCCAGTAGCTTTGTGACACAGGATTTCTCGTCCCTGAAACCGTGCTGGTTGTCTTTGATAAGCTCATTCCTTTCTAGGTGCTCAACTTCTGAAAATCTTCTCCATGACTTTGCATACTATACATGTCAGTGACACTGTTTTGTAGTTTAATGCTTCGTGTGTACCCACCTATTTGTGGTTGCAGGGGTCGAATCATAGCTCCTGGCCCCGCCTCTTCACTGATTGCTACTAGGTCCTCTCTCTCCCTGCTACATGAGCTTCATCAAACCTCGTTTTTAAACTATGTATGGTTCCTGCCTCCACTACGTCACTTTCTAGGCTATTCCACTTCCTGACAACTCTGTGACTGAATAAATACTTCCTAACATTCCTTTGACTTATAGGAGTCTTCAACTTCCAATTGTGACCGCTTGTTCCTGTGTCCCATCTCTGGAACATCCTGTCTTTGTCCACCTTGTCAATTCCTCGCAGTATTTTATATGTCGTTATGTCTTTCCCGACCACCCTCCTGCCCTCCAGTGTCGTCAGGCCGATTTCCTTTAACCTTTCTTAAGTAAGTAAGTTTATTCAGGTATACACAAATACATTTACATACATTATCATACATAGCAGCATATGTGTAGAGAACCTAGGATAACCCAAAAAAGTCAGTGACTTAGGAGGAGAATCGCCTTAGCTCTGGAACTAGTCTTGTTGCAAACCTTTGCACTTTCTCTAATTTCTTGACGTGCTTGACCAGGTGTGGATTCCATACTGGTGCTGCATACTCCAGTATGGGCCTGACGTATATGGTGTACAGGGTCTTGAACGATTCCTTACTGAGGTATGGAATGCTATTAGGTTTGACAGACGCCCATATGCTGCAGCAGTTATCTGATTGATGTGTGCCTCAAATGTGCTCAGTATTATACTCACCCCAAGATCTTTTTCCTTGAGTGTGTGTGTATGTCGTGCTGAATAGGTAAAACTTGCAATTTTGTCTTAAATAGTAACGCTCTTCTTGCCTAATAAGGTAAGTGAAAATTTGTGTATGCAATAATTTCACAAAAATCATTCTGAACCTAACGAATTTTTTTTATTTCATTGTGTGGTAGATGGATCTATAATTTCCTAACAAGTAGAACACAAAGAGTAGTAGTCAACAGAGTAAAGTCTGAGGAGGCTACGGTGAAAAGCTCTGTTCCACAAGGCACAGTACTCGCTCCCATCTTGTTCCTCATCCTCATATCGGACATAGACAGGGATATAAGCCACAGTGCCGTGTCTTCCTTTACAGATGACACCCGAATCTGCATGACAGTGTCCACCATTGAAGACACTGCAAGACTCCAAGCAGACATAAACCAAATCTTTAAATGGGCTGCAGACAACAATATGAAGTTCAACGATGAGAAATTTCAATTACTCCGATATGGAAAACGTGAGGAAATTAAAATTTCATCAGAGTATAAAACAAATTCCAACCACACAATAGAGCGAGAAACTAATGTCAAAGACCTGGGAGTGATCATGTCAGAGGATCTCACATTCAAGGACCATAACACTGTAGCAATCGCATCTGCTAGAAAAATGACAGGATGGGTAATGAGAACCTTCAAAACCAGGGTTGCCAAGCCCATGATGACACTCTTCAGGTCGCTTGTTCTATCTAGGCTGGAATATTTCTGCACACTAACTGCACCTTTCAAGGCAGGTGAAATTGCTGACCTAGAAAATGTACAGAGAACCTTCACGGCACGCATAACTGCGATAAACCACCTCAATTACTGGGAAAGCTTGAAGTTCCTAAACCTATACTCCCCAGAACGCAGGCAGGAGAGATACATTATTATATTCACTTGGAAAATTCTAGAGGGATTAGTACCAAACTTGCACACGAGAGTCACTCCCTACGAAAGCAAAAGACTCGGCAAACGATGTAACATCCCCCCAATGAAAAGCAGGGGTGCCACTAGCACGTTGAGAGACAACACAAAAAGTGTCAGGAGCCCAAGACTGTTCAACTACCTCCCATCATACATAAGGGGGATTACCAATAGACCCCTGGCTGTCTTCAAGCAGGCACTGGACAGGCACCTAAAGTCGGTACCTGACCAGCCAGGCTGTGGTTCGTACGTTGGACTGTGTGAGGCCAGCAGTAACAGCCTGGTTGATCAAGCCCTGATCCACCATGAGGCCTTGTCACAGACCGGGCCGGGGGGGCGTTGACCCCCGGAACTCTCTCCAGGTAAACTCCAGGTGTTTGTTTATTATTAAATTATTAGTAAACTTATCTAAAATACATTTAGTTGGATTAGGTTAAATTAAATTGCGTTTGTTATAATAAGGTTAGGTAAGTTTTCTAAGGTTCATTTGGTACAAAATTATTAATTTTTACATCAACATAAATGAAAAAAATATATCTTTAAACGTATAAGAGAAAATTTTAGAAAGTGCTTAATTCTAAATGATTTCTTGCTAATTGACCAGTTTTACCTATTCGGCACGACATAATATATATATATATATATATATATATATATATATATATATATATGTATGTATGTATATACCTGGAGAGGGTTCCGTGTGTCAACGCCGCCGTTGCCCGTTCTGTAACCAGGCCTCATGGTGGATCAGGGCCTGATCAACCAGGCTGTTACTGTTGGCCGCACGCAAACCGACGTACGAGTCACAGCCCGGCTGGTCAGGTACTGACTTTAGGTGCCTGTCCAGCGTCTGCTTGAAGACAGCCAGGGGTCTATTGGTAATCCCCCTTATGTATGCTGGGAGGCAGTTAAACAGTCTTCTGCCCCTGACACTTATTGTGTTGTTTCTTATCGTGCTAGTGGCACCCAGGGAGGTGTGCTCAGTCCCACTCTATTCAATATTCTAATTAATGCCTTACTTAATGCTATGCCTAGCCAGCCCCATCATTATATGATTAGTTTCGCTGATGATATAATGATTCACACCACCGGATTCTCCAACACCCAAAACATCCTTAACCATGTACTAGCCTCGTGTCAGGACCTGGGGTTGATAATCTCTACTGATGTGGCACAGTTCGCCAGATCCAGTTGCATGATGGGTCTCTTCTAGAATATGTAAACAGATACAGGTATCTAGGCTTTGAGGTCTTACTACTTGGACCTGTTGTTTTCAGTTTGATATCTTTATTATGCACCCCATACCCATCCTGTGGGCGGTAGTCAAAAGATTACAGAGGTACATAATGGGTCCAGGGACTGGACCCCAAAGTTTTGATAGCTGAGCAAGTTACAAAGGTAATGAACTAACAAGCTACAAAGGTAATGAACTCACAAGTTACAAAGGTAATGAAACATGTAAGTAAATTTACTTACTTACGTTTATACATGGTTACAATCATGAACAAATTATAACGCAATGAACACTTCACTAGTCTACACCCGGTCACAACTGTAATGAGTTCTTGGTGCAAATTTTATTGTTGGGTCACACACACACACATATACATACACACTTACATATACACACACACTTACATATACACACACACTTACATATACACACACACTTACATACACACACACACACACACACACACACACACCAGGAGCCAGGAGCCTATGACTCGACCCCTGCAACCACAAATAGGTGAGTACACACACACACACACACACACACACACACACACATACACATATATACACCCAGTAGCGGCCAGTGAAGAGGCGAGGCCAGGAGCTATGACTCGACCCCTGCAACCACAACTAGGTGAGTACAACTAGGTGAGTGTACACGCACACACAACAGGCCCAGCCTTCAATCGACATGTGCACAGGACAAAATGGCAATCAACACGCACACGTGGCAATGCTTTATTTACAGGGAGCAAAGTCAGGGTATTTTTCCAGAATGGTCTGTAATATACCACTGTGGATAAAATACTTTGACATATCTTGAACATTTCTGAGTGAGTTGTCTCTGAATTCATTAATTTTGTCGCACTCCAGTACATAATGACGCAGGGTGTGACAATAATCCAACTGACAAAGTTTACATTTTGTTTGGTCTACATCTGGTGGTGGTGATTTAACCTGCCAAAGATACTTGTAACCCAGCCGGAGGAGGGCGGTGGTGACATCCAAGAGTCTGCTAATTTTGTTGGATGCACCATAGACATGTGGCTCCTCCTGCATGATAGAATGATGATAGATGGACTGACTGGTGTCAATCTCCCTGAGTCTTAAGTCAATAAAATTCAGTTGAAGTTTTTTTCTTATTATTGTTCTCAAACTGCTAACTGACAAGCCAAGATTGTAATCTACCCCCTCTTTGAAAGCATAAAACTTAGCCAATTTATCAGTTCTATCATGCATCTAAAGACCAATGTGAGATGGAATCCACAGCATGTGCACTCTGACTCTACTATCCACAATCCTACCATACCTGTGTCTGGCTTCTGACACAAGCCAGTTGGACTATTGTCACACCCTGTGCCATTATGTACTGGAGTGCGATAAAATTAATGAATTCAGAGACAACTCACTCAGAAATGTTCAAGATATGTCAAAGTATTTTATCCACAGTGGTATATTGCAGACCATTCTGGAAAAATACCCTGACTTTGCTCCCTGTAAATAAAGCATTACGACGTGTGTGTGTGTGTGTGTGTGTGTGTGTGTGTGTGTGTGTGTGTGACCCAACAATTAATATTTGCACTGATAACTCATTACAGTTGTGACCAGGTGTGGACTAGTGAATTGCTCATTACTTTATAATTTGTTCATGATTGTAACCATGTATTTACGTAAGTAAATTTACTTACATGATTCATTACCTTTGAAACTTGTG
Source organism: Cherax destructor (assembly GCA_009830355.1). Classification (NCBI taxonomy): domain Eukaryota; kingdom Metazoa; phylum Arthropoda; class Malacostraca; order Decapoda; family Parastacidae; genus Cherax; species Cherax destructor. Next base: position 9,966 of record WNWK01013219.1, read on the forward strand.
AGTTCATTACCTTTGTACCTTGTTCAGCTATCAAAACTTTGGGGCCCAGTCTCTGGACCCATTATGTACCTCTGTAATCTTTTGACTACCGCCCACAGGATGGGTATGGGGTGCATAATAAAGACATTAAACTGGAAAAAATCTGCAAAGGAAGACACGGCGCTGTGGCTTATATCCCTGTCTATGTCAGATATAAGGATGAGGAACAATATGGGAGCGAGTACTGTGCCTTGTGGAACAGAGCTTTTCACCGTAGCCGCCTCAGACTTTAGTGTGTTGACTACTACTCTTTGTGTTCTATTTGTTAGGAAATTATAGATCCATCTACCAACTTTTCCTGTTATTCCTTTATCACGCATTTTGTGCACTATAACACCATGGTCACACTTGTCAAAGGCTTTTGCAAAGTCTGTGTATATTACATCTGCATTCTGTTTGTCTTCTAGAACATCCAGGACCTTGTCATAGTGGTCCAGTAGTTGGGACAGACAGGAGCGACCTGCTCTAAACCTGATGGGTATCTAGATGGGTGGCGATCTTGCTGCTTAGAACCCTTTCAAAGATTTTTGTATGGGACGTTAGCGCTATCGGTCTGTAGTGCTTTGCTATTTCTTTACTGCCCCCTTTGTGGAGTGGGGCTATGTATGTTGTTTATATATACAAAACCACAGGTCCTTTCATGTTACAGCCAACACTTTTTTAAGAACTTGCAGTGTTGCAGAGGGAATAGAGCCTGGGTAGGTGCGTCTATATATGCTCATCCAACTTCTTATGTTTGTGACTTAGAAGATCCAATTGCGTTGGTTGTCAATAAAGAATCGCATCATCGCTCATTTGTCTGTTCCCATCGCATATTTATTCTATGGGCGGTAGTCAGAAGTATTAGAGGCAAATAATCGGTCCAGGGAGTGAGTCCCACAGTGTTAGTTTGGTAGCTAGGCAAATTGCAGTGATAATGACCTATTTACAGGTTTGATTATTTTCGTAATGAGTTATGCAGACCTGAAATCAGTCACAAAAACTAGTTTATAGGTGATTTTGAATTATACTACCTTACATTTTAGCATTGTATGACTGAATTTAGACAAGTTTAAGTGGTTATGAATTATAATACACAGTCAGGGATGGATGGGTGGTCGTGTTTGAGTGGTTAGTGTGTGTTGGAATAGGTGGTTGGAGATAGGAATGAGTCAAGGGTTGAGGTTTGTTTAATATTGAAGAACCAGGGTGGGTGAGTGTTAGAGCAGGTGAAGGCAGGAGGTGTAATAGTATATCAAATGGCATACAATACTGACAACATCTGGGTATATTTATTTTATAGACGTTTCACCATCTAGTGGCATTATCAATACTAATACAGGGACATAAATATAAAACTGTAGATGAGGAGGTAATCAGTCCCTCAGCCTCGCAGAATTATGTATAGAAGACAGTAAAGGATAAATAATCATTTCCTCACCCAAGGAACAGGTGTTGAGCATCGTAGTCAAGATTAATTTGAAGCACAGAGTTGCTGGTGATGGGGTAAGAGATGAACCCACATAAAAAAAGTGTGAAATAAGTCTTAGATAATACTAGGATATTTACTGAGGAGACTTTTCACTCTGAGGATATTTTTCAGTGCAATACAAAAATGCGAGAATCAGCAGAGGTCAAAAGAGGGTGGGGGCTGCAGAAGGGGCGGGTCAATACTATAATTGCAGTCTTGGTATGGGAGAAAAAAAAATTGTGAGGGTGAAACGCCATCTAAAGTTTGCCATAACTGCAATTTATCTTCATTACATACAAGCTACCAGTTGTGGCTAAGTGTTGGTTGTTATTATCACAAATTTCGGACATCGCTGTTAGAGTAGATCCTCTACACTAATCCCTTGTGGTTTAGCGCTTCTTTTGATTATAATAATCTACACTAATAAGTCTAGTCTCATTAAACTTTAGGTGAGTGTGAGAGTTAAAGTGGGTGGTGTTGACATGGCTCTGGTTATTCCTGATTAATCGAGAGCACTATGAAACATATTTTATAGAAGGTTGGCGTGAAAGATAAATCATAATTTTCAGATGGAAAACTCTGGAGGATCCGTTACAAACCTGCTCACTGAAATCTCTCCATACAGAAGCAAACGGCTCCACAGGGAGTGCCATAAACTTCGTGAAAAACAGGGGCGCGATGGGTATACGTACTTAATGAAACTTAACAAAATGTAAGCAGACCAAAACCTTTGTGTAGGGAGAACATCAACAAACCCCTAGCTCTCTTCATGAGGTGTGGTGCACATGTTGGTCTGCTTGCAGCTGACACTAACAGTCTGGTTGATCCAGGACACGGGGGCAATGACCTCCGAAATACAGGTAACCTACAGGTAGCAACGACAACTGATTTAATCGTGCTGGTCTGAGTGGATTCATGATAACAAGTTGAAAATATTGTATAAAACAGCTCGTTTCTTGCTTTTGACTAATGATGTATGAGTCTGCATGTAATCATAGATGTGACGTATGTGTGAATGATTTCTAGCGGCAGTGTGGTGGTATGGAGGTAATGTGGCAGTTGGGTAAGTGGGGGGAGGGGCCCGCATGTATAATTGGTATTCCACCCTCCCAACTTAATTGTTTGGTATATTCTTACAATTCTTAACACTGAAACGTGTCGGTGCATCCAAACTTGCTTTGAGCAACACGAGGTGCTTGCCTGCCACTTACAGATGTGGTACGGTTATAAATAACGGAGTCACGGCCCACTTTTTCGAGGATTCCCTCTCACATTAAATTAATTTAGGTACAGGTACACATAGGAACATTTATAATACCTAGTGACATATGTATAAATTACCTAAGATAGCCCTAAAAAGTCGGACTATGTGACTGATTTCCATTAGGGTCCTTGTGAATTAGTAATGTTTCCGCCCGGGATCGAATCGGGGACTTTGCGCGTGTGAGGCGCACGTGATGATAACTGCACTACGGAAACCTCCGATTAAACGATAGAATTACATGGCTCTTCATACTGTCATACAGGGAAAGCCACGTGTATGGCCTTATATACCGCTATTCAGAGCAAGCCATATATATAGCACTACATACTATCATGCTGAAGATCCCATCAGGGGGTCGAAATATACAAATTAATTCTTCTGCGTTTCTGTCTCAATGTGGATTATCATCGAGCATAAAACCTCTAGAAAAGAGATGTGCTTTTATCGAGACTTGAAAGTATTAAGATATTTCTGACTAACAGACACAAGCTAAAACCTTCGTCGTCTTCAGGTAATTACTAAGACAGCCCTAACTCTTTCCTAGGCGGAGTGAAAAGTTGATGTGTGAATAATTTTAATTTCCAGTGTAATGGGGAACCCATCACTTCAGTTTCTTCAGTGAAATATCTGTGAATCCCCTTTGAACCAAGCATGTCAGGAGAATTCATAAGGAATAGTGTAGTAAAGCGAATTCCAGACTAAAGTTCTTCTACAGACAGGCATAGTGTCTACCTACTGAGGCTCGCAGGGCCCTAATTTTTTTTTTTTTTTTTTATCCCGGAGGGTTAGCCACCCAGGATAGCCCAAGAAACTCAGTGCGTCATCGAGGACTGTCTGTCTTAGTTCCATTGGAGGGGCGGTCCTTAAATCTTAGCCCCCCAGGATGCGACCCACACCAGTCGACTAACACCCAGGTACCTACATGCTTCCTAGGTGAACGGGGACAACAGGTGTAAGGAAACACGCCTAATGTTTCCATCCTTGCCGGGACTTGTTCCACCATAAGGCCTGGTCTCAGACCGAGCCGCCGGGGCGTTGACCCCGAAACCCTCTCCAGGCAAACTCCAGGTAAACCCACACTCAGTGTGTGAAACGAGAGCGTTGCCTAACAGGCGAGGCCTGGTCGTGGACATGGCTACGGGGGCGTTGACCCTCGGAATACCTTCCAGGTATGATGGGTGTATTAGGCAAACAGCTCTTGTTCTAACGTTTTTAAAATGTAATTTAAATGAGGGTAGTCACGTTTGAATGTAATTGTGTTAATAACAAATGTATATTTTATTCATCACAGTGGGGCTGAGTCTGCTACCACCACGTCCACAAGCACATGTTGAAGAGGTGGAATGTAGGGCCAACAACCCCCTCATTCACACAGGGACGTGCTACCTCTCCACCACCTGCATCACCATGGGAGGAGCTCCCTCCGGTATCTGTCCCTCAGGGGGCGTCTGCTGCATTAGTGAGTATTCACAACTCACCCACTAATTTAGATATTAACATGTGTTTTGAACCACAACTGTTGCAAGGTGATGTATGAATAGAATGAGATGCTTAAATGGGTCCTGAACCATTATCATATCATGAGGAATAATTGGATAGACTAAAATATTTCGAAATCTTTTCACTCTTCCATCTACAGCCAACCCTCTCGCTCTTAATATTCAACAGTACCAACGGTGTGCGGGGGGTCAATACAGCACAACAGGACATGGTTCGTCAACAGGGACTTCCCTGAGCGGTCAACAGATTCTGGCGACTGTGTCATCAGGGTCAAGAGGATCAGCCCTGAGGTGAGTGTCAAGGTAGCCTCCGAGGGAAGGGATAATAATATCTTTATTTACTACAAGTACATGTACAAGGTATATAGGCCTAGCTGACATCAATGACATACTACTATATAGAAAGCCGCTTGTTATGCAGAGCATTTCGGGCAAATTAGGTTAGTTTTGTCCCAGGATGCGACCCACACCAGTCGACTAACTCCCAGGTACCCATTTTACTGATGGGTGAACATAGACAACCAGTGTAAAGAAACACGCCCAATGTTTCTACCCTCGCTGGGAATCGAACCCAGACACTCGCCATGTGAAGCGAGAGCTTTAGCCACCACTTTTTTCTACTACCTATTTATATATGTATATACATAAATCACCACCACCAGATGTAGACCAAACAAGATGTAAACTTTGCCAGTTGGATTATTGTCACACCCTGCGTCATTATGTACTGGAGTGCGATAAAATTAATGAATTCAGAGACTACTCATTCAGAAATGTTCAAGATATGTCAAAGTATTTTATCCACAGTGGTATATTACAGACCATTCTGGAAAAATACCCTGACTTTGCTCCCTGTAAATAAAGCATTGACACGTGTGTGTACTCACCTAATTGTACTCACCTAATTGTGGTTGCAGGGGTCGATACTCGGCTCCTGGCCCCGCCTCTTCGTTGTCCGCTACTGGGTCTCTGCTCTCCCTGCTCCATGAGCTTTATCATACCTCGTCTTAAAACTATGTATGGTTCCTGCCTCCACTATATCTTTCTATAGACTATTCCACTTCCTGACTACTCTGTGGCTGAAGAAATGCTTCCTAACATCCCTTTGACTCATCTGAGTCTTCAGCTTCCAGTTGTGTCCCCTTGTTTCTGTGTTCCCTCTCTGGAACATCCTGTCCCTGTCTACCTTGTCGATTCCCCGCAGTATTTTGTATGTCGTTATCATGTCTCCTCTGACCCTTCTTTCCTCCAGTGTTGTTAGTCCTATTTCCCTCAACCTTTCTTCATAGGACAGACCCCTGAGTTGTGGAACTAGCCTTGTCGCAAACCTTTGCACTTTCTCTAGTTTCTTTACGTGCTTGACCAGGTGTGGGTTCCAGACTGGTGCTGCATATTCTAGTATGGGCCTGACGTACACGGTGTACAGTGTCTTGAACGATTCCTTGTTTAGGTAACGGAACGCTAATCTTAGGTTTGCCAGTCGCCCATATGATGCCGCAGTTATCTGGTTGATGTGTGCCTCCGGAGACGTACTTGGCGTTATACTCACCCCAAGGTCTTTCTCCTTTGCCGAGGTTTGTAGCCCTTGTCCACCTAGCCTGTACTCTGTCAGCGGTCTTCTCTGTCCTTCTCCGATCTTCATGACTTTGCATTTGGTGGGATTGAATTCAAGAAGCCAGTTGTTAGACCAGATGTCAAGCTTGTCCAGGTCTGTTTGAAGTCCTGCTTGGTCCTCTTCCGATGTGATTCTCCTCATTAATTTCACATCTGCGAACAGAGATACTTCTGAGTCTATCCCATCCGTCATGTCGTTTACATATACCAAGAATAACACTGGTCCTAGGACTGACCCCTGTGGTACGCCGCTCGTCACAGGCGCCCACTGTGATACCTCATCACGCACCATGACCCGTTGCTGCCTCCCTGTGAGGTATTCCCTGATCCATTCCAGTGCCCTTCCTGTTATACATGCTTGTTCTTCCAACTTCTTTACTAATCTCATGTGAGGAACTGTGTCGAAGGCCTTCCTGCAGTCCAGGAAAATGCAATCAACCCACCCTCTTCTCTTGCCTTACCTCTGTTACTTTATCATAGAACTCTAGGAGATTTGTTACACAGGATTTGCCTTCCCGGAATCCGTGCTGTCTGGTGTTTATTATCCTGTTCAGCTCGAGGTGCTCCACCATTCTTTTCCTGATGATTTTCTCCAGGACTTTGCACACTATACATGTAAGTGACACCGGTCTATAGTTTAGTGCCTTTTTTCTGTCTCCTATTTTAAAGATGGGGACTACATTGGCCTTCTTCCATACCTCAGGTATCTGCCCATTTTCAAGGGATGTGTTGAATATTATGGTAAGTGGCACACTCAGTACCTCAGCTCCTTCCCGAAGAATCCACGGGGAGATATTGTCCAGACCCATCGCCTTTGAGGTATCAAGGTCACTGAGTAACTGCTTCACCTCCTCCTCAGTTGTGTGTATGCCCTCTAGCACTTGGTACATCCCTTGTTGGTGATGCACCCCATCCTGTCTACCCAGCTGCCTTCCTTCCTCCACTGTGAATACTTCCTTAAACCTCAAGTTGAGCTCCTCACATACCTCTTGATCATTGCTTGTGAGTTCCCCATCTTCTCTCCTCAGCCTTATCACCTGGTCTTTAACTGTTGTCTTCCTTCTGATGTGACTGTACATGAGCTTCGGGTCGGACTTAACTTTCGATGCTATGTCGTTTTCGTACTGTTTCTGGGCCTCCCTCCGTACCTGTGCATACTCGTTTCTAGCTCTTCTACTACTCTCTTTGTTTACTTGGGTTCTTTGCCTTCTGTACCTTTTCCATTCTCTGACACTCTGAGTCTTTGCCTCCCTGCACCTTTGGGTAAACCAGGGCTCTTTCTGGCTTTCCGTTTAATCTTTTTCCTCTGGGTATAAACCGTTCCTCTGCCTCCTTGCACTTTGACCCTACGTATTCCATCATTTCATTTATTGTCTGTCCATCCATTTCCTTTCCCACTGAACCTCCTGCAGGAAATTCCTCATGCCTGTGTAGTTTCCTCTTTTTAAAATCTGGTTTGTCTCTTTCAGTACCGTTTTCCCTCTCCACCTGTAGCTCTACAATGTACTCAAAGCTCAGCACCATATGGTCACTGGCTCCCAGGGGGCTCTCGTGTGTTATGTCTTCAATATCTGAGCTGTTCAGGGTGAATACAAGGTCCAGTCTTGCTGGTTCATCTTCTCCTCTCACTCTGGTCGTGTCCCTGACATGTTGGTGCATCAGGTTTTCCAGTACCGCATCCATCATCTTGGCTCTCCAAGTTTCTGGACCCCCACGTGGTTCTTGGTTCTCCCAGGCGATCTCCCTGTGGTTGAAATCGCCCATGACCAGTAGCTTCGCTCTGCTCATGTGCGCTTTTCTTGCCAACTCCGCCAGAGTGTGTGTGTGTGTATGTACATGTGTGTATGTATATACATGTATGCGTGTGTATGTGTATATCTATATGTGTGTGTGTGTGACCCAACAATTAAAATTTGCACCAATAACTCATTACAGTTGTGGCTGGGTGTAGACTAATAGATTGCTCATTGCTTTATAATTTGTTCATGAGTGCAACCATGTACAGACGTAAGTAAATTTACTTACATGATTCATTACCTTGTAACTAGTGAATTAATTACCATTGTACCTTGTTCAGCTATCAAAACTTTGGGGCCCAGTCTCTGGACCCTATATATACCTCTGTAATCTGCAAATACCTTTGTAACTTGTCATGATTGTGACCATCTGAGTTCATTACCTTTGTAACTTGCTCAGCTATCAAACTTTGAGGTCCAGTCCCTGGACCCATTATGTACCTCTGTAATCTTTTGACTACCGCCCACAGGATGGGTATGGGGTGCATAATAAAGATATCAAACTAACTATACAGTGGAACCTTTGGTCACGACCATAATTCGTTCCAAAACTCTGGCCGCTACCCGATTTGGTCGTGACCTGAACCTAATTTCCCCGTTGGATTGTATGTAAATACGATTAATCTGTTTCAGACCCCTACGAACTGTATGTAAATATTGTTTTTAAGATTTTTAAGCACAAAAATAGGTAATTATACCATAGAATGCACAGTGTAATAGTAAACTAAGTGTAAAAACCTTGAATAACACTGAGAAAACCTTGAACAACAGAGAAAACTAACATTGCACAAGTCCGTTCTAGACCCCCTACGAACGGTTCGCTGTAAGCAGTTTTTTTTTTTTTTAAGAGTTTTAAGAGACATCTAATGGCTGTGAAGTGAACTCCGTTATTTATTGTCTGATTTCTTTCATTTTTGGTGTACGTTAAGAAGCATCATTCTATCATATATGGCAAGCCCTAGCCGGGTACTGGCACTGCGAGAAGCTGTTTGTGCACTACCTGCTGATAAAACATTGCTAATCCGAATTTATCACGGTCATAATTATTGTAATTTATGAATAACTTCTGAGATAATTGACAAAAACGAGCCCGCACCGAAAAAGTAAGTAAATTTACTTACATGATTCATTATCTTTGTAACTTGTGAGTCCATTACCTTTGTACCTTGTTCAGTTATCAAAACTGGGGCCCAGTGTCTGGACCCACTATGTACCTCTGTAATCTGTAAAAACCTCTGTAACTTGTCATGATTGTGACCAGATCTACCTTTGTAATTTGCTCAGCTATCAAAACTTTGGGGCCCAGTCCCAGGACCCATTATGTACCTCTGTAATCTTTTGGCTACCACCCACAGGATGGGTATGGGTGCATAATAAAGATATTAAACTAACAACGATAAAAAATTGAAAAAATAAGTCACTGTCTAAATTTTTGGGTTATTCTAGGTTCTCTACACATATGCTGCTATGTATGATAATCTATGTAACTGTATTTGTGTATACTTGAATAAACGTGCTTGGTTTTATGGTGCATTACGAGTGTATATCACTGTATAGCACTGAACTACACTGCGTTTTCTCTAATATAAGTACCCAGAAGGGGATAAGAGGATGGTACTTTATCCCATATCCTTGAGTTCACTGCTAATGAACGCACGTCTGACCGAGACCGACTACAAGGCCCGTGCCAATGTTCAGGTACCGCCCACAGGATTGGTATTGGGTGCATAATAAAGATATCAAACTAAACTGTCTTTGTTCAGCAACTGATTATGTGTTTGTGACCAGATGCAAATTATTATTATAATCACACACAAAATGCGTGATAAAGGAATAACAGGAAAAGTTGGTAGATGGATCTATAATTTCCTAACATGTATAACACAAAGAGTAGTAGTCAACAGAGTAAAGTCTGAGGCAGCTACTGTGAAAAGCTCTGTTCCACAAGGCACAGTACTTGCTCCCATCCTATTCCTCATCCTCATATCAGACATTGACAGGGATATAAGCCACAGTGCTGTGTCTTCCTTTGCAGATGACACCCGAATCTGTATGACAGTGTCCACCGTTGAAGACACTGCAAGACTCCAAGCAGACATAAACCAAATCTTTAAATGGGTTGCAGAAAACAATATGAAGTTCAATGATGAGAAATTTCAATTACTCAGATACGGAAAACGTGAAGACATTAAAATCTCATCGGAGTACAAAACTAATTCCAACCACACAATAGAGCGAAAAACTAATGTCAAAGACCTGGGAGTGATCATGTCAGAAGATCTCACCTTCAAGGACCATAACAATGTAGCAATTGCATCTGCTCGAAAAATGACAGGATGGATAATGAGAACCTTCAAAACCAGGGATGCCAAGCCCATGTTGACACTTTACAGATCGCTTGTTCTATCTAGGCTGGAATATTGCTGCACACTAACTGCACCTTTCAAGGCGGGTGAAATTGCTGACCTTGAAAATGTGCAGAGAACCTTCACCGCACGCATAAGTGCGATAAACCACCTCAACTACTGGGAACGCTTGAAGTTCCTAAACCTGTACTCTCTAGAACGAAGGCGGGAGAGATACATTATTATATACACATGGAAAATTCTCGAGGGCTTAGTACCAAACTTGCACACAAAAATCACTCCGTACGAAAGCAAAAGACTCGGCAGGCGATGTAACATATCCCCAATGAAGAGCAGGGGTGCCACTAGCACGTTGAGGGACAACACAATAAGTGTGAGGGGCCCAAGATTGTTCAACTGCCTCCCAGCGTACATCAGGGGGATTACCAACAAGCCCCTGGCTGTCTTCAAGCAGGCACTGGACAGGCACCTCAAGTCGGTACCTGATCAGCCGGGCTGTGGTTCGTACGTTGGACTGCGTGCGGCCAGCAGTAACAGCCTGGTTGATCAGGCTCTGGTCCAACATGAGTCCTGGTCACAGACCGGGCCGCGGGGGCGTTGACCCCTGGAATTCTCTCCAGGTAGACTCCAGGAACATATCAATTAATTGTAGCAATGCAACTAATTGAGTGAGATAACAATTTAAAACAATTAATTGCATTGCAGTTACAGTTTTAGCTTATTATGTATTATTCATAACAGGTTTTTACATTTAAGTGATTAGTCAGGTTTTTACATTAAGTGATTATTCTACTTTGTTGGGAATGTTTGATATTGAGCATTTAGCTTTGGGTGAGAAGGTGGTTTTTTAGCATCGTTTTGAATTGGGGTACAGGCAGGGTTTCTTTGGCAATGACAGGTAATGAATTCCAAATTTTCGTGCCTTTTATATGCATTGAGTTTTTACATAGTGTTAGATGGACACGGGGAACATCAAGGAGTGATCTGTGTCTAGTGTTATGGTCATGTGTCCTGTTAAAATTGGTATCTTGGATAGTATTCCCACGGTCTTTGAGACTTTATTGGAAATTTGTTGTATATGTGTCTGAAATTTGAGGCCACTGTCAAGATGGATTCCTAAGAATTTTCCCTCTGTGAGTTTTGTGATAGGGGACCCGTTTATCATTATGTTAAGTGGTGCGTTTGTAGCTCTGTTCCCAAACTGGATAAAATAGGTTTTATCAATATTGAGAGTAAGTTTGTTGGTCATCATACAGGTAGATATTTTCTGCAGTTCAGTATTTGCAGTGTTGGCTAGTATGTCTGGGCTTGGGTGCGAGATAACGTATGTAGTGTCATCTGCAAAAAGTATGGGTTTGAGTAGTTGAGATGCATTTGGTAGGTAGTTAATGTAAATGAGAAAGAGTAGTGGGCCAAGAACACTTCCCTGTGGGACACCTACGGTAATAGTTTGCGCGGTGGATCCATACAACAGAGCATAAAAAAATGAGTACCGTTCTTAATGAAGTTCAAGCAATTTGTAATCGACTAGGCCTCGTAATATCTTCCTCTAAAACAAAGATATTAACAAGCAAACGACATCCCCCACCCATCTATTTGCAGGGTGAAAACATTAGCTACGTTAAAACTTACAGATGTCTTAGTGTAGATGTACCCTTTACCAAATCTACTATACCACAACTAAATACAAAATGCAAAGATAGACTAAATGCTCTTAAAGCTGTTGCTGGATACAACCCCAACTATGGTGCTAATGTGAGAATCGCGAGAATGATGTACATAGCCTATATTAGGTCCTTAATTGATTATGCTTCTCCCATGTTGATATTAGCTCGAGAAAGTTCTCTCCGACCCTTGGAGTTAATGCAAAATGAAGCTCTCAGAATTATTCTTGGCTGTCCCAAATCTACAAAGGTTCTTAATATGAGGAAGGAGCTTGGTATTACTAGTATCAGTGATAGGATTGTTGAGATTAACACTGTACTTGGTATTAGAATGTTAAGAAATGAACCAGACACTGTCACAATGAATCTTACTAAATGTCTAGAAGTAAATACTCACAGATCTAAATGGATTGTGAAAACATGCAATTACATTAAGTTTTACAACCTGCATGAATTGTATCACTGTAGGCAACAAGAGCATTTCACCCCTCCATGGAAGTAATACCACAAGGCACAGTACTTGCTCCCATCCTATTCCTCATCCTCATATCAGACATTGACAGGGATATAAGCCACAGTGCTGTGTCTTCCTTTGCAGATGACACCCGAATCTGTATGACAGGGTCCACCGTTGAAGACACTGCAAGACTCCAAGCAGACATAAACCAAATCTTTAAATGGGCTGCAGAAAACAATATGAAGTTCAATGATGAGAAATTTCAATTACTCAGATACGGAAAACGTGAAGAAATTAAAATCTCATCGGAGTACAAAACTAATTCCAACCACACAATAGAGCGAAAAACTAATGTCAAAGACCTGGGAGTGTTCATGTCAGAGGATCTCACCTTCAAGGACCATAACAATGTAGCAATTGCATCTGCTCGAAAAATGACAGGATGGATAATGAGAACCTTCAAAACCAGGGATGCCAAGCCCATGTTGACACTTTACAGATCGCTTGTTCTATCTAGGCTGGAATATTGCTGCACACTAACTGCACCTTTCAAGGCGGGTGAAATTGCTGACCTTGAAAATGTGCAGAGAACCTTCACGGCACGCATAAGTGCGATAAACCACCTCAACTACTGGGAACGCTTGAAGTTCTTAAACCTGTACTCTCTAGAACGCAGGCGGGAGAGATACATTATTATATACACATGGAAAATTCTCGAGGGCTTAGAACCAAACTTGCACACAAAAATCACTCCCTACGAAAGCAAAAGACTCGGCAGGCGATGTAACATTCCCCCAATGAAGAGCAGGGGTGCCACTAGCACGTTGAGGGACAACACAATAAGTGTGAGGGGCCCAAGATTGTTCAACTGCCTCCCAGCATACATCAGGGGGATTACCAACAAGCCCCTGGCTGTCTTCAAGCAGGCACTGGACAGGCACCTCAAGTCGGTACCTGATCAGCCGGGCTGTGGTTCGTACGTTGGACTGCGTGCGGCCAGCAGTAACAGCCTGGTTGATCAGGCTCTGGTCCAACAAGAGGCCTGGTCACGGACCGGGCCGCGGGGGCGTTGACCCCTGGAATTCTCTCCAGGTAGACTCCAGGTAAGATGTGTTCATTTAATATCACATACCTGCAAGTCCCTCCCAAGAAGCTCATTGCTAGTAATCGATTCCTTAACTCACTTGTTAAAGCAACTGCTCAAGAAGAAATTTCTCTCCTAGCTGGTAGTAATAAGTTATCTCAAGTTATATACACTGATGGATCTAAACAGGAGTCTTCTGGCAGGGCTTCATCTGCTCTGGTTGCCACCTCCCTAGTTAAGAACAATAATAATTTTTTTGAACTAGGCATAAGAATTAACAACTGGGCGTCTACACTGCAAACTGAATTGTTTGCAATCCTAATGGCACTAAAGCTAACTTATGACACTGAGCTTGACTCTATCATCATTACTGATTCTATGTCATCATTGAAGGCTCTTGACTCATATAATGACTCTAACAGCATGCTCATTGGAGAAGCCAGGTATAGATACTAAAAAATCCGGGACAAAGGAATTAATGTACATTTGCTATGGATTCCGTCACACATTGGATTACTCCTTCATGATAAAGTTGATATGTTAGCCAAGAAGAGCACGCAGAAGGAGAATGTAGAATATAACTTTGGTATATCTACCTGGAGTCTACCTGGAGAGAATTCCAGGGGTCAACGCCCCCGCGGCCTGGTCTGTGACCAGGCCTCCTGTTGGACCAGAGCCTGATCAACCAGGCTGTTACTGCTGGCCGCACGCAGTCCAACGTACGAACCACAGCCCGGCTGATCAGGTACCGACTTGAGGTGCCTGTCCAGTGCCTGCTTGAAGACAGCCAGGGTTTGTTGGTAATCCCTGATGTATGCTGGGAGGCAGTTGAACAATCTTGGGCCCCTCACACTTATTGTGTTGTCCCTCAACGTGCTAGTGGCACCCCTGCTCTTCATTGGGGGATGTTACATCGCCTGCCGAGTCTTTGCTTTCGTAGGGAGTGATTTTTGTGTGCAAGTTTGGTACTAGGCCCTCGAGAATTTTCCATGTGTATATAATAATGTATCTCTCCCGCCTGCGTTCTAGAGAGTACAGGTTTAGGAACTTCGAGCGTTCCCAATAGTTGAGGTGGTTTATCGCACTTATGCGTGCGGTGAAAGTTCTCTGCACATTTTCAAGGTCAGCAATTTCACCCGCCTTGAAAGGTGCAGTTAGTGTGCAGCAATATTCCAGCCTAGATAGAACAAGCGATCTGTAAAGTGTCAACATGGGCTTGGCATCCCTGGTTTTGAAGGTTCTCATTATCCATCCTGTCATTTTTCGAGCAGATGCAATTGCTATATTGTTATGGTCCTTGAAGGTGAGATCCTCTGACATGATCACTCCCAGGTCTTTGACATTAGTTTTTCGCTCTATTGTGTGGTTCGAATTAGTTTTGTACTCCGATGAGATTTTAATGTCTTCACGTTTTCCGTATCTAAGTAATTGAAATTTCTCATCATTGAACTTCATATTGTTTTCTGCAGCCCATTTAAAGATTTGGTTTATGTCTGCTTGGAGTCTTGCAGTGTCTTCAACGGTGAACACTGTCATACAGATTCGGGTGTCATCTGCAAAGAAAGACACAACACTGTGGCTTATATCCCTGTCAATGTCTGATATGAGGATGAGGAATAGGATGGGAGCAAGTACTGTGCTTTTCACAGTAGCTGCCTCAGACTTTACTCTGTTGACTACTACTCTTTGTGTTCTACATGTTAGGAAATTATAGATCCATCTACCAACTTTTCCTGTTATTCCTTTATCACGCATTTTGTGTGCTATTACACCATGGTCAAACTTGTCAGAGGCTTTTGCAAAATCTGTGTATATAACATCTGCATTCTGTTTATCTTCTAGAGCATCCAGGACCTTGTCGTAGTGGTCCAGTAGTTGGGACAAACAGGAGCGGCCTGCTCTAAACCCATGCTGTCCTGGGTTGTGCAATTGATGGGTATCAAGATGGGTGGCGATCTTGCTTCTTAGAACCCTTTCAAAGATTTTTATGATATGGGACGTTAGCGCAATTGGTCTGTAGTTCTTTGCTATTGCTTTACTGCCCCTTTGTGGAGCGGGGCTATGTCTGTTGTTTTTAGTAGCTGCGGGACGATCCCAGTGTCCATGCTCCCTCTCCATAGGATGTTAAAAGCATGTGATAGGGGCTTCTTGCAGTTCTTGATGAACACGGAGTTCCATGAGTCTGGGCCTGGAGCGGAGTGCATGGGCATGTCATTTATTGCCTTTTCGAAGTCATTTGGCGGCGTCGTGGTGATGTCAGAAAGGCATGCGTCTGTCAAGGTCTGTGGCACTCTCATAAAAAATCATTTAGGTTTTCGATTTTCAGTCTGGTTAGTGGCTCGCTAAAGACTGAGTCATACTGGGATTTAAGTAACTCACTCATTTCCTTGCTGTCATCTGTGTAGGACCCATCCCGTTTAAGTTGGGGCCCAATACTGGTTGTTGTTCTCGACTTTGATTTTGCATAGGAAAAGAAATACTTAGGGTTTCTTTCAATTTCATTTATGGCTTTTAGTTCTTCCCGTGTCTCTTGATTCCTGTAAGATTTCTTTAGTTTTAATTCGATGTTTGCTATTTCTCTGACTAGTGTCTCCCTACGTATTTCAGAGATATTGGTCTCCTGTAGCCGCTCCGTTATTCTTTGCCTTCGCCTGTATAGGGAGCGCCTCTCTCGTTCTAGTTTGCATCTTCTCCTCCTTTTCCTTAAGGGAATTTGCCTTGAGCAAACCTCAAGTACCACAGAGTTAATTTGTTCTAGACATAGGTTGGGATCCGTGATGCTTAGGCAATCTTCCCAGTTTATATCATTTAGGACTTGGTTTACTTGGTCCCACCTTATGTTTTTGTTATTGAAGTTGAATTTGGAGAAAGCTCCCTCGCGGCTGATCACATTTTGTTGATCTGGGGCTCCCCTCATACATGTCTGGACCTCTATTATGTTGTGATCTGAGTATATTGTTTTTGATATGATGATATTTCGTATCAGATCATCATTGTTGGTGAAGATGAGGTCCGGCGTATTCTCTAATCTTGTGGGCTCTACTATTTGCTCGTTTAAGGTGAACTTGGTGCAGAGATTTAAACGTTCGTGCATGTGTGAATTTTCATCTGAGCTGCCTCCTGGTGTTATCTCTGCTACCACATTGTTTGCAATGTTCCTCCATTTTAGGTGCCTTAGGTTGAAATCCCCCAGTAGCAAGATGTTGGGGGCAGGAGCTGGAGGATTTTCCAGACAGTGGTCAATTTTCAGAAGCTGTTCCTGGAATTGTTGGGACGTTGCATCCGGGGGCTTGTAGACAACCACGATGACCAGGTTTTGATTATCGACCTTTATTGCTAATACGTCAACTACATCATTTGAGGCATTTAGTAGTTCTGAACATATAAGTAGGGGTTTATCTGGTTTTGTTAGCTTGATTGTTTTGTTTGTGGATATCTTTTTAGTTCCTAGAATTTCAGATAGGGTTTTCCAGGTCTTTTTTATATCACCTTTTAAGTTATGTAATCTGTTCTCATAGTACAATTTTTTTGACTTTCTTATCAGACTCGTTAGGTTTGATGAGTAGCGTTTTGTTTGTTCTCTTGTTATTTGACCCATTCTGTACTGTTTTTCATATAGGTGATTTATATTAATGGATTTGAGTATGCTGGGGGTTAGCCAGGGACTATTTAATCTTTTAGTTGTGATTTGTTTAGTTTTTTAGGGCAATGCTTATTATAGAGGTATTGGGTCTTTTTAAGAAAATTATTAATACATAAGTCAGTATCTGGGAAGTTGTCTATTTCTGTTTGCCAGTCAGTGTTTGTCATAGCTGTTATAAAGTTATTTATAGCTGTCTCATTATGTAGTCTGAAGGTAACTTTAGTAGTCTCTAGTGGTAATTTTCCGAGATTGGTTATGAGAAAGGTTGGGTAGTGGTCTGTGGTATTGTCTGTGATTATGCCTGATTTTAATGGGGATATAGTGTTAGTCCAGATATGGTCTAATAGAGAGGCACAGGTCTCAGAGATTCTCGTAGGTTTTGTTATTGTCGGGAGCAGCAAGCAGTTGCTCATAGTGTTTGTGAATTTAGTTACTTGTGGGTCCAGATCTTGTAGGAGGTTTATATTGAAGTCTCCTGTGAGGATTAAGTGGTCTTTGTTCATGTGTGCATCAGTAATCAAACTTCCTAATTTTTCACTAAATTGCTGAATGTTTGACTATGGTATTCTATAGATGTTTATAACTGTGAGAGGTTTTTGTAGGTATTTGGATTTAAACTTAGCTATTATATATTCTCCATATTCATCTCTTGTGCATGTATTGTTAATACATTCAAGCTGGTCTGAGTATAATATAGCTGTGCCACCTCCTTGTTGGTCTGGCCTACAATTGTGTATGGCTGTGTAACCAGGAATGGCATAGATATCTGTAGTATGAGGCTTTAACCAGGTTTCAGTGAGAGCAATGATGGACATACTGGCCTGTAGTGAGTTTAATAATGCAGTGAGGTCATCAAAATGTTTGCTTAAAAATCTGACATTGTAGTTAAAGATAGTTATGTTATTGTTGGATTTGAGTAGTGTTTTAGCCTGTTCTGCTGTGTAGTAATGACAGTTGTTGTTAGGTTCATGTAAGTCATTTAATAGAAGGTTGGTATCAGGATCAATGTTTGGAATCATAAGATTTAGTGTGATTCTATAATTAAACTTAAAAATAGAACAACACAAGTAGACTTAAGAATAGGACAATGCAAAAGAATTTCTTGGCACGTAGAGTTAGTACGTTGGATATGTTTACAAAAATGAAAAAATGAGCTAAGGTAGTCAATTTACAGCTAATAATCACCTAGATTACGCAGCTCAGTTCTGGTCTCCATATTACAGAATGGACATAAATTCGTTAGAAAACATTCAGCGTAGAATGACTAAATTAATACATAGCATTAGAAATCTTCCTTACGAAGAAAGATTGAAAACCCTAAAATTACATTCACTTGTAAGACGTAGAATGAGGGGAGACATGATCGAGGTATACAAGTGGAAAATGGGTATTAACAAAGGGGATATAAATAAGGTCTTGAGGGTATCTCTCCAAGAGAGAACCCGCAATAATGGATTCAAGTTAGATAAGTTTAGATTTAGAAAGGATATAGGAAAGTATTGGTTTGGAAATAGGGTAGTTGATGAGTGGAACAGTCTGCCTAGTAGGGTTATTGAAGCTAGGACCTTGGGTAGTTTCAAATTTAGGTTGGATAAATTCATGAGTGAGAGGGGTTGGATTTGAGTGGGACTCGCGCATGAGTGGGTAGAATTGTCTAAGCTTATTTCTTGGGTAGCATTGAAGATTGGGTTGAGCAAATATTCTGTTAGTGGGACGGATTGTGAAGGACCTGCCTAGTATGGGCCAACAGGCATGCAGTGTTCCTCCTTTCTTATGTTCTTATGTTCTTATGTTCTTAAAACTATAGCACCTGAGTTAGCACCTGAGTTAGTTAATTATTTAAACAAAAGTTTATATATGAGTGTGATTCTAAAAAACTTAAGAACAATGAATAATGCTAAACTTAAAGATATGATATCTGATCAATTGATTTTACTAGCTATTGGATTAACACACTTTTGAACAGAAGTCACAGAGGTTTAGGATATATCTTTACAGTGTAATTGATTTATTATTTAACTAGCTAATAGAACTGGTTGGAAAATTACTATGATTAGTAGTAAGTTATAATGGAACAAATATTAAGATTCAGTATTGCACTAGTTGTGATTATAGAATTTATTAAAGGCAATATAATGAAAATCAAATAACTGCTGCAGCATATGGGCGCCTAGCAAACCTAAGAACAGCATTCCGACATATTAATAAAGAATCGTTCAGGACCCTGTACACTGTGTACGTTAGGCCCATACTGGAGTATGCAGCACCAGTTTGGAACCCACACCTAGCCAAGCATGTGAAGAAGCTCGAGAAAGTGCAAAGGTTTGCAACAAGACTAGTCCCGGAGCTAAGGGGTATGTCCTACGAGGGGAGGTTAAGGGAAATCGACTTGACGACACTGGAGGACAGGAGAGATAGGGGGGACATGATAACATATAAGATACTGAGAGGAATTGACAAAGTGGACAGAGACAGAATGTTCCAGAGATGGGACACAACAACAAGGAGACACAGATGGAAGTTGAAGACTCAGATGAATCACAGAGATGTTAGGAAGTATTTCTTCAGTCACAGAGTTGTCGGGAAATGGAATAGTTTAGGAAGCGATGTAGTGGAAGCAGGCTCTATACATAGCTTTAAGCAGAGGTATGATAAAGCTCATGGCGCAGGGAGAGTGACCCAGTAGCGGCCAGTGAAGAGGCGGGGCCAGGAGCTTTGACTCGACCCCTGCAACCACAACTAGGTGAGTACAACTAGGTGAGTACAGACAGACAGAGACAGGCAGAGACAGACAGAGAGACAGACAGAGACAGAGACACAGACAGGCAGAGAATGAGGGGAGACATGATCGAGGTATACAAGTGGAAAATGGGTATTAACAAAGGGGATATAAATAAGGTCTTGAGGGTATCTCTCCAAGAGAGAACCCGCAATAATGGATTCAAGTTAGATAAGTTTAGATTTAGAAAGGATATAGGAAAGTATTGGTTTGGAAATAGGGTAGTTGATGAGTGGAACAGTCTGCCTAGTAGGGTTATTGAAGCTAGGACCTTGGGTAGTTTCAAATTTAGGTTGGATAAATTCATGAGTGAGAGGGTTGGATTGGTGGGAATTGCACATGAGTAAATAAAATTATCAAAGCTTATTTCTTGGGTAGCATTGAAAATTAGGTTGAACAAATATTCTGTTAGTGGGATGGAATGTGAAGGACATAAGAACATAAGAACATAAGAAAGGAGGAACACTGCAGCAGGCCTGTTGGCCCATACTAGGCAGGTCCTTCACAATCCGTCCCACTAACATAAGAACATAAGAACATAAGAAAGGAGGAACACTGCAGCAGGCCTGTTGGCCCATTCTATGCAGGTCCTTCACATTCCATCCCACCAACAGAATATTTGTTCAACCTAATTTTCAATGCTACCCAAAAAATAAGCTTTGATAATTTTATTTACTCATGTGCAATTCCCACTCAAATCCAACCCCTTTCACTCATGAATTTATCCAACCTAAATTTAAAACTACCCAAGGTCCTTGCTTCAATAACCCTACTAGGCAGACTGTTCCATTCATCAACTACCCTATTTCCAAACCAATACTTTCCTATATCCTTTCTAAATCTAAACTTATCTAACTTGAATCCATTATTGCGGGTTCTCTCTTGGAGAGATACCCTCAAGACCTTATTTATATCCCCTTTGTTAATACCCATTTTCCACTTGTATACCTCGATCATGTCTCCCTCATTCTACGTCTTACAAGTGAATGTAATTTAAGGGTCTTCAATCTTTCTTCGTAAGGAAGATTTCTAATGCTATGTATTAATTTAGTCATTCTACGCTGAATGTTTTCTAACGAATTTATGTCCATTCTGTAATATGGAGACCAGAACTGAGCTGCGTAATCTAGGTGAGGCCTTACTAATGATGTATAAAGCTGTAATATAACGTCTGGACTTCTGTTGCTAACACTTCTTGATATAAATCCCAGTAATCTATTTGCCTTATTACGTACGCTTAGGCATTGCTGTCTTGGTTTAAGGTTGCTGCTACCATCACCCCCAAGTCCTTCTCGCAATCTGTATGGCTAAGTTCTACGTTATTTAACTTATAAGTGCTTGGGTTATGGACACTCCCGAGCTTCAGAACCTTGCATTTATCTACATTGAACTGCATCTGCCATTTTTCTGACCAGGAATTGAGTTTGTCTAAATCCTCCTGTAGTTCACTGACATCTACGTCTGAATCGATTATCCTACCTATCTTCGTGTCATCAGCGAATTTGCTCATATCACTAGAAATTCCCTCGTCAAGGTCATTTATATATATTATAACAACAACGGGCCCAAAACCGATCCCTGAGGAACGCCACTTGTTACAGATCCCCACTCCGATTTAACCCCATTTATGCACACCCTCTGCTTCCTATTGGTGAGCCATGACTCGATCCATGACAACACTTTTCCCCCAATGCCATGAGCAGCCACTTTCTTTAACAGTCTCTGATGTGGTACTCTATCAAAAGCCTTACTAAAATCCAAATAAACGATATCGAATTCTTTATCATTATCAACTGCCTCAAAAGCCCCACTGAAAAAGTTAACAAATTAGTTAGGCAGGAACGGCCCTGGTGAATCCATGCTGAGTATCATTAATCAAATTATGCCTATCGAGATGGCTTCTTATGTTATCAGCTATAATCGACTCTAGTAATTTGCCTACAATTGATGTTAGACTTATTGGGCGGTAATTTGATGGTAACGACTTGTCCCCTGCTTTAAAAATAGGAATTACATTAGCCATCTTCCACGTATCCGGCACTACACCTGTTTGAAGAGATAGGTTAAAAATGTTAGTTAAGGGTTCACAGAGTTCTATTTTGCATTCCTTAAGAACCCTTGAAAAAGCTCATCAGGGCCTGGCGATTTATTTTGCTTCAAACGGTCTATCTGTTTGATAACCTTTTCGCTAGTGACTGTGATACTACATAATTTATCTTCTTCAGGCCCACTAAAATACCTAATTCTTGGGATATTATTAATGTCTTCCTGAGTGAAAACCGAGAGAAAATAATTATTAAAAATAGAGCACATTTCATTCTCTTTGTCAGTAAGATACCCATAATTATTTTTAAGGGACCTATCTTATCTCTAACTTTTGTTCTATACACCTGAAAAAACTTTTGGGTTAGTTTTCGAATCCCTAGCAACTTTAATTTCGTAGTCCCGTTTAGCTTTTCTTATCCCCTTTTTAACGTCCCTCTTAATGTCAATATACTGACTCATAAGATGACCCTCACCTCTTTTGATACGCCTATAAACTCCTTTCTTCTGCCCTAAAAGATATTTGAGCCTATTATTCATCCATTTTGGGTCATTTCTATTCGATCTAATTTCTTTATATGGGATAAATGTTATTTGGGCAGCATGTATAGTGTTCAGAAAACTGTCATATTGATAGCTATCTTCATTACCCCAGTCCACAGATGATAAGTGTTCTCTAAGTCCATTGTAATCTGCTAAGCGAAAATCTGGGACCGTTACTGAGTTATTCGTACTATGAAACTTCCATTCAATGCCAAAGGTAATTGATTTGTGGTCGCTTGCGCCGAGTTCCTCTGTAATTTCTAAATTATTAACAAGGGTTTCCTTGTTTGCCAGAATGGGCCAACAGGCCTGCTGCAGTGTTCCTCCTTTCTTATGTTCTTATGTTCTTATGAGAGAGACAGAGAGACAGACAGAGACAGAGAGAGAGAGACAGAGAGAGAGAAGAGAGAGAGAGAGCAGAGAGAGAGAGAGCAGAGAGAGAGCCAGAGAGAGAGCCAGAGAGAGAGACAGAGAGAGAGACAGAGACACAGACAGAGACAGAGACAGAGAGACAGACAAACAGAGACAGACAGACAGAGACAGATACAGTCAGTCCAAGGACCTGTGCTGTTTTTGGTATATGTGAATGACATAACGGGAAGGGATAGACTCGGAAGTGTCCTTGTTTGCAGATGGTGTGAAGCTAATGAGAATTAAATCGGTTGAGGATCAGGCATGACTACAAAGAGACTTGGACAGGCTACAAGTCTGGCCCAGCAACTGGCTTCTTGAATTTAACCCTGCCAAATGCAAAATCATGAAGATCGGGGAAGGGCAAAGAAGACTGCGGACAGAGTATAGTCTAGGTGGCCAAAGACTGCAAACCTCACTCAAGGAAAAAGATCTTGGGGTGAGTATAATACCGAGCATATCTGAGGCGAACTTCAATCAGATAACTGCTGCAGCATACGGGCGTCTGGCAAACCTAAGAATAGCGTTCCGATACCTCAGTAAGGAATCGTTCAAGACTCTGTACACCAAATACGTCAGGCCCATATTGGAGTATGCAGCACCAGTTTGGAATCCACACCTGGTTAAGCACGTCAAGAAATTAGAGAAAGTGCAAAGGTTTGCAACAAGACTAGTCCCAGAGCTAAGGGAATTGTCCTAGGAAGAAAGGTTAAGGGAAATCGGCCTGACGACACTGGAGGACACGAGGGTCAGGGGAAACATGATAACGTCATATAAAATACTGCGAGGAATTGACAAGGTGGACAGAGACAGGATGTTCCAGAGATGGGACACAGAAACGAGGGGTCACAATTGGAAGTTGAAGACTCCTATGAGTCAAAGGGATGTTAGGGAGTATTTCTTCAGTCAGAGTTGTCAAGAAGTGGAATAGTCTGGTAAGTGATGTAGTGGAGGCAGGAACCATACATAGTTTTAAGAAGACAAACCATACCACGAGTCACTTTAATTAAGAAGACGTATGATAAAGCTCATGGAGCAGGGAGAGAGAGGACCTAGTAGCAATCATAAGAACATAAGAACATAAGAAAGGAGGAACACTGCAGGAGGCCTGTTGGCCCATACTAGGCAGGTCCTTCACAATCCGTCCCACTAACAGAATATTTGCTCAACCCAATTTTCAATGCTACCCAAGAAATAAGCTTTGACAATTCTACCCACTCATGCGCGAGTCCCACTCAAATCCAACCCCTCTCACTCATGAATTTATCCAACCTAAATTTGAAACTACCCAAGGTCCTAGCTTCAATAACCCTACTAGGCAGACTGTTCCACTCATCAACTACCCTATTTCCAAACCAATACTTTCCTATATCCTTTCTAAATCTAAACTTATCTAACTTGAATCCATTATTGCGGGTTCTCTCTTGGAGAGATATCCTCAAGACCTTATTTATATCCCCTTTGTTAATACCCATTTTCCACTTGTATACCTCGATCATGTCTCCCCTCATTCTACGTCTTACAAGTGAATGTAATTTTAGGGTCTTCAATCTTTCTTCGTAAGGAAGATTTCTAATGCTATGTATTAATTTAGTCATTCTACGCTGAATGTTTTCTAACGAATTTATGTCCATTCTGTAATATGGAGACCAGAACTGAGCTGCGTAATCTAGGTGAGGCCTTACTAATGATGTATAAAGCTGTAATATAACCTCTGGACTTCTGTTGCTAACACTTCTTGATATAAATCCCAGTAATCTATTTGCCTTATTACGTACGCTTAGGCATTGCTGTCTTGGTTTAAGGTTGCTGCTTACCATCACCCCCAAGTCCTTCTCGCAATCTGTATGGCTAAGTTCTACGTTATTTAACTTATAAGTGCTTGGGTTATGGACACTCCCGAGCTTCAGAACCTTGCATTTATCTACATTGAACTGCATCTGCCACTTTTCTGACCACGAATTAAGTTTGTCTAAATCTTCCTGAAGTTCTATGACATCTATGTTTGAATCAATTATCCTACCTATCTTCGTGTCGTCGGCGAATTTGCTCATATCACTAGTAATTCCCTCATCAAGGTCATTGATATATATTATAAATAACAATGGGCCTAAGACTGATCCCTGTGGAACACCACTTGTTACAAGTCCCCATTCGGATTTAACCCCATTTATGCACACTCTCTGCTTCCTATTGGTGAGCCATGACTCGATCCATGACAGCACTTTTCCCCCAATGCCATGAGCTGCCACTTTCTTTAACAGTCTCTGGTGCGGTACTTTATCAAAAGCCTTACTAAAGTCTAAATAAACAATATCGAATTCTTTATCGTGATCAACAGCCTCAAAAGCTTTACTGAAGAAGAACATAAGAACATAAGAATGGAGGAACACTGCAGAAGGCCTACTGGCCCATACAAGGCAGGTCCTTATCAAAACCACCACTACCTAAGAATTTATTCCGTACTCACGACACAAATCAAACCCAGCCCTCCCACTCATATATTTGTCCAATCTCTTTTAAAGCCACCCAAGGTCCTAGCCTCTATCACAGTACTCGGAAGATTGTTCCACGCATCTACAACTCTGTTCGAAAACCAGTACTTGCCTATGTCCTTTCTAAATCTAAATTTATCCAATTTAAATCCGTTATTTCTGGTTCTTACTTGGTTCGATATCCTCAGTATTTTATTAATATCTCCTTTGTTTATGCCCATCATCCACTTGTACACCTCGATGATATCTCCCTCATTCTACGTCTCTCCAGAGAGTGGAGATTCAACGCTCTAAGTCTATCTTCATACGGGAGATTTCTTATACTGTAAATCATTTTAGTCATTCTTCTTTGTATGTTCTCCAATGAATCTATATCCATCCTGTAGTAAGGAGACCAAAACTGAGCTGCATAATCCAAATGAGGTCTCACTAGTGATGTATAGAGCTGTAAAATAACTTTTGGACTTCTGTTGCTTATACTTCTTGAAATAAATCCTAGTAATCTGTTAGCCTTATTGCGCACACTTAGGCACTGTTGTCTTGGCTTTAGATTACTGCTTACCATGACTCCCAAGTCTTTCTCACATTCTGTATGATCAAGTTCTACTTCACCTAGTTTATAAATTCGAGGGATATTTTCATTACCAACGACAAGCACCTTACACTTGTCCACATTGAACTTCATCTGCCACTTTTCAGACCAAGACATTAATTTATCCAAATCCTCCTGGAGTTCACTGTTATCCTCCTCAGAATGAATTATACGGCCTATTTTTGTATCATCAGCAAATTTACTCATGTCACTTGCAATTCCTTCATCAAGGTCATTAATGTAAATTATGAACAACAATGGGCCCAAAACTGATCCTTGTGGAACGCCACTAGTGACAAATCCCCATTCAGATTTGACCCCATTAATGGAAACTCTCTGCTTTCTATTGGTAAGCCATGCCTCTATCCATGCTAGAACTTTACCTCCTATACCATGAGGCAGGAACGGCCCCTCGTGAATCCATGCTGGGTATCATTAATCAAATTATGGTTATCTAGATGGCTTCTAATAATATCAGCTATAATTGACTCTAGTAATTTGCCTACAATTGAGGTCAGGCTTATTGGGCGGTAGTTTGACGGTAGTGACTTGTCCCCTGCTTTAAAAATAGGAATTACATTAGCCATCTTCCACATTTCAGACACTACACCTGTTTGAAGATATAAATTAAAAATGTTAGATATTGGTTCACAGAGTTCCATTTTGCATTCCTTAAGAACCCTTGCAAAAAGCTCATCAGGACCCGGCGATTTATTTTGTTTCAGTCGGTCCAGCTGTTTCATAATCATTTTGCTAGTGACTGTGATATTACATAATTTATCTTCTTCAGGGCCTCTGTAAAAATTAATTACTGGGATATGATTAATGTCTTCCTGTGTGAAACCGAGAGAAAATAATTATTAAAAATAGAGCACATATCATTCTCATTGTCAGTAAGATGCCCAAAGTTATTTTTAAGGGGACCTATCTTATCCCTAACTTTTGTTCTATAAACCTGGAAAAAACTTTTTGGGTTAGTTTTTGAATCCCTAGCAACTTTAATTTCATAGTCCCGTTTAGCTTTTCTTATTCCTTTTTTAACGTCCCTCTTAATGTCAGTATACTGATTTATAAGATGACCCTCACCTCTTTTATGCGCCTATAAATTCCTTTCTTCTGCCCTAAAAGATATTTGAGCCTATTATTCATCCATTTTGGGTCATTTCTACTTGATCTAATTTCTTTATACGGGATAAATGTTCTTTGGGCAGCCTGTATAGTGTTAAGAAAACTGTCATATTGATACCTCTCTTCTTCACCCCAGTCCACAGTTGATAAGTGTTCTCTAAGTCCATTATAATCTGCTAAGCGAAAATCTGGGACCATTACTGAATTATCCCTACTATCATACATCCATTCAATGCTAAAGGTAATTGACTTGTGGTCGCTTGAGCCGAGTTCCTCTGTAATTTCTAAATTATTAACAAGGGTTTCCCTTTCTTGCCAGAACCAAGTCAAGTAGGTTATTTCCCTTGTAGGTTCTGTTACAAACTGCTTCAAAAGCAATCCTGAACTACTTCTAAAAAGTCGTTAGATTCTAAATTCCTGTCATGAAATTCCAATCAATCTGACTAAAGTTAAAGTCCCCTAGAATTACTACGTTATCGTGTCTTGTGGCCTTAACAATTTCCTCCCAAAGTAGTCTCCCTTGTTCCCTATCTAAGTTTGGAGGACGGTAAATCACGCCTAAAATCAATTTTTCACGGGGCCAGGAGCTATGTATCTATCCCTGCAACCACAAATAGGTGAGTATATACACACACACACACACACAAATATATAGTATAAGGATGCAGTGTATCTATATGAAGTTGAACTTATTTTTAATACAATTAATGACCCTGCAACCACAAATAGGTGAGTATACACACACACACACACACACACACACACACACACACACACACTATATAGTATAAGGATGCAGTGTATCTTATATGAAGTTGAATTTTATTTTTAATACAATACATTGAGGCACATTTTTCTGGCAATGTTGCTGTATGACCCTTTGTCGGTTTAGCGCTTTCTTTGATTATAATAATAATTCTGGCAATGTATCTTCAATGCCCTGTTACATGCTCTTGTAGGTGAAACAAATTCGCTTAGATTTCGAGTCGCTGGAGTTAGCAGCTCCTCGTCAAGGGCGGTGTGAGGAAGATTCCACCATCACTTCATCTTTAGTCTCCGCCACCAAGAACTCCACTAGCACTTTCGCCAGGGACAAGAATGCAATGCTTCTCCCTCCTCTCTGTGAAACAACTCTGGTCAACACAGTGAGTTTAAGACTTTCTTTTGATTTTAAATTTTGGAGGGTTAACAACTCTAGGAGACTTTGCCATAACTCTATGTCTAGGTCTGATATCAAGCCCAGATCCTTTTTGTGACTCAGGAGTCTTGAGATGTTATTAATGTATGTGACGTGCTATGTTGAGACTCTGAGCGACTACAGCAGACCATAGGGACAATGGTGAGTCAGAAGTCTGAATGTGACGGACTATGGTGGATCAGAGGGACTGGTAGCCTGATGGGCTGTGATAAGTCTGAAGCACTATGCTGTTGCAGTGTACACTGATGGTTCTAAATCCCCGATGGTGTCGGGAATGCAGCTGTTTTTCTAACCGAAATGTCAGAGGTCATTTATTAGAATCGGCTAGTATTTTCACAGTGGAATTATATGCAATTCTCACTGCTGCCAAGCACATTGCGAGCATATCTACCTTGGCATTCATATTTTCGGACTTACAAAGTTATAGGCTGTCCAGAAATTTGACTCCCATCATCCTATCGTACAGCTAACGCTGTACGATAGGATGGTCGGCTTTGGACCACAACAAATTGTTTTGTTTTCTTTCAAACCATGTTTAGATTTTGTCGGTTTGGAAGACCACACACTCGTGTTTATGCATGAAACATAGGACTCGCTCATGAATATCACTTGATAAACAGCTGGCACCGATATGTGGACCGTCAGGTTGCAGTGTCCATCCAGCATTTATTGTCTGTCAGGATGCACGCAGGACCTACATCCGAGATCTAAACCACCCCCAACACACATTTGCTGACCTTAAGAACATAAGAACATAAGAAAGGAGGAACACTGCAGCAGGCCTGTTGGCCCATACTAGGCAGGTCCTTCACAATCCGTCCCACTAACAGAATATTTGCTCAACCCAATTTTCAATGCTACCCAAGAAATAAGCTTTGACAATTTTACCCACTCATGCGCGAGTCCCACTCAAATCCAACCCTCTCACTCATGAATTTATCCAACCTAAATTTGAAACTACCCAAGGTCCTAGCTTCAATAACCCTACTAGGCAGACTGTTCCACTCATCAACTACCCTATTTCCAAACCAATACTTTCCTATATCCTTTCTAAATCTAAACTTATCTAACTTGAATCCATTATTGCGGTTCTCTTGGAGAGATATCCTCAAGACCTTATTTATATCCCCTTTGTTAATACCCATTTTCCACTTGTATACCTCGATCATGTCTCCCTCATTCTACGTCTTACAAGTGAATGTAATTTTAGGGTCTTCAATCTTCTTCGTAAGGAAGATTTCTAATGCTATGTAAATTTAGTCATTCTACGCTGAATGTTTTCTAACGAATTTATGTCCATTCTGTAATATGGAGACCAGAACTGAGCTGCGTAATCTAGGTGAGGCCTTACTAATGATGTATAAAGCTGTAATATAACCTCTGGACTTCTGTTGCTAACACTTCTTGATATAAATCCAGTAATCTATTTGCCTTATTACGTACGCTTAGGCATTGCTGGTTTAAGGTTGCTGCTTACCATCACCCCCAAGTCCTTCTCGCAATCTGTATGGCTAAGTTCTACGTTATTTAACTTATAAGTGCTTAAGCTATGGACACTCCGAGCTTCAGAACCTTGCATTTATCTACATTGAACTGCATCTGCCACTTTTCTGACCACGAATTAAGTTTGTCTAAATCTTCCTGAAGTTCTATGACATCTATGTTTGAATCAATTAAGAACATAAGAAAGAACACTGCAGCAGGCCTGTTGGCCCATACTAGGCAGGTCCTTCACAATCCGTCCCACTAACAGAATATTTGCTCAACCCAATTTTCAATGCTACCAAGAAATAATCTTTGACAATTTACCCACTCATGCGCGAGTCCCACTCAAATCCAACCCTCTCACTCATGAATTTATCCAACCTAAATTTGAAACTACCCAAGGTCCTAGCTTCAATAACCCTACTAGGCAGACTGTTCCACTCATCAACTACTTATTTCCAAACCAATACTTTCCTATAGTCCTTTCTAAATCTAAACTATCTAACTTGAATCCATTATTGCGGGTTCTCTCTGAGAGATATCCTCAAGACCTTATTTATATCCCCTTTGTTAATACTCCATTTTCCACTTGTATACCTCGATCATGTCTCCCTCATTCTACGTCTTACAAGTGAATGTAATTTTAGGGTCTTCAATCTTTCTTCGTAAGGAAGATTTCACATGTATTAATTCTAGTCATTCTACGCTGAATGTTTTCTAACGAATTTATGTCCATTCTGTAAATTCTCCATTCCATTATCCTACCTATCTTCGTCGGCGAATTTGCTCATATCACTAGTAATTCCCTCATCAAGGTCATTGATATATTATAAATAACAATGGGCCTAAAACTGATCCCGTGGAACACCACTTGTTACAAGTCCCCATTCGATTTAACCCCATTTAGTGCACACTCTGCTTCCTATTGGTGAGCCATGACTCGATCCATGACAGCACTTTTCCCCAATGCCATGAGCTGCCACTTTCTTTAACAGTCTCTGGTGCGGTACTTCATCAAAAGCCTTACTAAAGTCTAAATAAACAATATCGAATTCTTTATCGTGATCAACAGCTCAAAGCTTTTACTGAAGAAGGTTAATAAATTAGATAGGCAGGAACAGCCCTCGTGAATCCATGCTGGGTATCATTA
Organism: Cherax destructor; assembly: GCA_009830355.1. Lineage (NCBI taxonomy): Eukaryota > Metazoa > Arthropoda > Malacostraca > Decapoda > Parastacidae > Cherax > Cherax destructor. The sequence continues at coordinate 40,666 of WNWK01013219.1, forward strand.
ATCAAATTATGGTTATCTAGATGGCTTCTAATAATATCAGCTATAATTGACTCTATAATTGCTCTAGCAATTGAGGTCAGGCTTATTGGGCGGTAGTTTGGACGGTAGTGACTTGTCCCCTGCTTTAAAATAGAATTACATTAGCCATCTTCCACATATCAGACACTACACCTGCTTGAAGAGATAAATTAAAAATGTTAGATATTGGTTCACAGAGTTCCATTTTGCATTCCTTAAGAACCCTGCAAAAGCTCATCAGGACCCGGCGATTTATTTTGTTTCAGTCGGTCCAGCTGTTTCATAATCATTTCGCTAGTGACTGTGATATTACAATTTATCTTCTTCTGGGCCTCTGTGTAAATTAATTACTGGGATATTATTAATGTCTTCCTGTGTGAAAACCGAGAGAAATAATTATTAAAATAGAGCATATATCATTCTCATTGTCAGTAAGATGCCCAAAGTTATTTTTAAGGGGACCTATCTTATCCCTAACTTTCGCTCTATAAACCTGGAAAACTTTTTGGGTTAGTCTTTGAATCCCTAGCAACTTTTATTTCATAGTCCCGTTTAGCTTTTCTTATTCCCTTTTAACGTCCTCTAATGTCAGTATACTGATTTATAAGATGACCCTCACCTCTTTTATGCCTATAAATTCCTTTCTTCTGCCCTAAAAGATATTTGAGCTATTATTCATCCATTTTGGGTCATTTCTATTGATCTAATTCTTTATACGGGATAAATGTTCTTTGGGTAGCCGATAGTGTTAGAAAACTGTCATATTGATACCTCTCTTCTTCACTCCCAGTCCACAGTTGATAAGTGTTCTCTAAGTCCATTATAACTGCTGCTGCACCAAACGCATTACTGAATTATCCCTACTATCATACATCCATTCAATGCTAGGTAATTGACTTGTGGTCGCTTGAGCCGAGTTCCTCTGTAATTTCTAAATTATTAACAAGGGTTTCCTTGCTTGCCAGAACCAAGTCAAGTTATTTCCCTTGAGGTTCTGTTACAAACTGCTTAAAAAGCAATCGTGAACTACTTAAAAGTCGTTAGATTCTAAATTCCTGTCATGAAATTCCAATCAATCTGACTAAAGTTAAAGTCCCCTAGAATTACTACGTTATCGTGTCTTGTGGCCTTAACAATTTCCTCCCAAAGCAGTCTCCTTGTTCCCTATCTAAGTTTGGAGGACGGTAAATCTCGCCTAAAATAAATTTTTCACACCCCTCTGAAAATTCTATCCAGACAGACTCTGTATGTGTTAATTCAGACTTTTTTACCTCTTTTTATGCAACAATTTAAATGATCACGGACATAGAGTGCCACCCCACCCCTTTCCTGATACTTCTGTCTACTTGGAACAATTTAAAACCCTGAGCTGACATTCGGTAGCAAGTCCGATTTTTCTATTAAACCATGTCTCAGTTATTGCAAAACATCAATATTACCCGTACTTGCAACTAATCTCAACTCGTCCATCTTATTCCTAGTACTACGACTATTGGTGTAATTATATTTAGAGACCTCCTTCTCTTTACGCTTCCTGCTCATCTCTGCTTTTTCCACTATACCTATTACTGTCCTTGTCATCTAGTGTCACTAGCTTTTCCCCATCCACACCCTTTTTCGCCTATTACTGTTCTCACAACTTAAAAAAAATAGAATGTCACATTCAACGCCAACATGAACAACAGTAACACCAACATGAACAAAAGTATCACTAACATCAACAAGAGTAGCACCAATATCGACAACAGTAACGGGTTATATTGATGTTTTTGCAATAACTGAGACATGGTTTAATATGAAAAAACGGGACTTGCCTGCCGAATGTCACATTCAGGGTTTTAAATGGTTCCAAGTAGACAGAAGTATCGGGAAGGGGGGTGGGGTGGCACTCTATGTCCGTGATCATTTAAATTGTTGCATAAAAACAGGTATAAAGTCTGAATTAACACATACAGAGTCTGTCTGGATAGAATTTTCAGAGGGTGTGAAAACTGATTTTAGGCGTGATTTACCGTCCTCCAAACTTAGATAGGGAACAAGGGAGACTACTTTGGGAGGAAATTGTTAAGGCCACAAGGCACGATAACGTAGTAATTCTAGGGGACTTTAACTTTAGTCAGATTGATTGGAATTTCTTGACAGGGAATTTAGAATCTAACGACTTTTTAGAAGTAGTTCAAGATTGCTTTTTGAAACAGTTTGTAACAGAACCTACAAGGGGAAATAACCTACTTGACTTGGTTCTGGCAAGCAAGGGAACCCTTGTTAATAATTTAGAAATTACAGAGGACCACAAGTCTTTAGCATTGAATGGATGTATGATAGTAGGGATAATTCAGTAACGGTCCCAGATTTTCGCTTAGCAGATTATAATGGACTTAGAGAACACTTATCAACTGTGGACTGGGGTGACGAAGAGAGGTATCAATATGACAGTTTTCTTAACACTATACAGGCTGCCCAAAGAACATTTATCCCATATAAAGATATTAGATCGAATAGAAATGACCCAAAATGGATGAATAATAGGCTCAAATATCTTTTAGGACAGAAGAAAGGAATTTATAGGCGTATCAAAAGAGGTGAGGGTCATCTTATGAATCAGTATATTGACATTAAGAGAGATGTTAAAAAGGGGATAAGAAAAGCTAAACGGGATTACGAAATTAAAGTTGCTAGGGATTCGAAAACTAACCCAAAAAGTTTTTTCCAGGTTTATAGAACAAAAGTTAGAGATAAGATAGGTCCTCTTAAAAATAATGATGGGTATCTTACTGACAAAGAGAATGAAATGTGCTCTATCTTTAATAATTATTTTCTCTCGGTTTTCACTCAGGAAGACACTAATATTATCCCAAGAACTAGGTATTTTAGTGGGCCTGAAGAAGATAAATTATGTAGTATTACAGTCACTAGTGAAATGGTTATTAAACAGATAGACCGTTTGAAGCAAAATAAATCGCCAGGTCCTGATGAGCTTTTTTCAAGGGTTCTTAAGGAATGCAAAATGAAACTCTGTGAACCCTTAACTAACATTTTTAACCTATCTCTTCAAACAGGTGTAGTGTCTGATACGTGGAAGATATCTAATGTAATTCCTATTTTTAAAGCAGGGGACAAGTCGTTACCATCAAATTACCGCCCAATAAGTCTAACATCTATTGTAGGCAAATTACTAGAGTCGATTATAGCTGATAACATAAGAAGCCATCTCGATAGGCATAATTTGATTAATGATACTCAGCATGGATTCACCAGGGGCCGTTCCTGCCTAACCAATTTATTACCTTTTTTCAGTAAGGCTTTTGAGGCAGTTGATCATGATAAAGAATTCGATATTGTTTATTTGGATTTTAGTAAAGCATTTGATAGAGTACCACATCAGAGACTGTTAAAGAAAGTGGCTGATCATGGCATTGGGGAAAAAGTGTTGTCATGGATCGAGTCATGGCTCACCAATAGGAAGCAGAGGGTGTGCATAAATGGGGTTAAATCGGAGTGGGGATCTGTAACAAGTGGCGTTCCTCAGGGATCGGTTTTGGGCCCGTTGTTGTTTATAATATATATAAATGACCTTGACGAGGGAATTTCTAGTGATATGAGCAAATTCGCTGATGTCACGAAGATAGGTAGGATAATCGATTCAGACGTAGATGTCAGTGAACTACAGGAGGATTTAGACAAACTCAATTCCTGGTCAGAAAAATGGCAGATGCAGTTCAATGTAGATAAATGCAAAGTTCTAAAGCTCGGGAGTGTCCATAACCCAAGCACTTATAAGTTAAATAACGTAGAACTTAGTCATACAGATTGCGAGAAGGACTTGGGGGTGATGGTAAGCAGCAACCTTAAACCAAGACAGCAATGCCTAAGCGTACGTAATAAGGCAAATAGATTACTGGGATTTATATCAAGAAGTGTTAGCAACAGAAGTCCAGAGGTTATATTATAGTGCCCTCGTGATGGACCAGGTGCTTCGGCTCCTTCAGTGCCCTGGTGATGGACCAGGTGCTTCGGCTCCTTCAGTGCCCTGGTGATGGACCAGGTGCTTCGGCTCCTTCAGTGCCCTGGTGATGGACCAGGTGCTTCGGCTCCTTCAGTGCCCTGGTGATAGACCGGGTGTTTCGGCTCCTTCAGTGCCCTGGTGATGGACCAGGTGCTTCGGCTCCTTCAGTGCCCTGGTGATGGACCAGGTGCTTCGGCTCCTTCAGTGCCCTGGTGATGGACCGGGTGCTTCAGCTCCTTCAGTTCGCTCTTTGGTAGTGCCCTGATTATCGGAGCTTGTTCCATGGATGGAGTAGAAGTTGGGTTGGAAAGGTGTTTTTGTTTGTGGGATTGGTTTAGGGTTTGACGGGGACCTGCCTAGTGTGGGCCGGTTGGCCTGCTGCAGTGTTACTTCCTTCTGTAATCTTATGAGAGAGGGGTTAGATTTGAGCGGGACTTGGAGGGTTGTGAAGGCTTGAGGGTTGTGAAGGTTGCTTGGGTGCCGCTGGGGATGGGATGGGCAAATATTTTTGTTGGTGGGTTGGTTTTGACATGGACGTGCCTAGTATGGGCCAGTAGGCCTGTTGCAGTGTTCCTCCTTTCTTATGTTCTTAGTAAGGCCTCACCTAGATTACGCAGCTCAGTTCTGGTCTCCATATTACAGAATGGACATAAATTCGTTAGAAAACATTCAGCGTAGAATGACTAAATTAATACATAGCATTAGAAATCTTCCTTACGAAGAAAGATTGAAGACACTTAAATTACATTCACTTGTAAGACGTAGAATGAGGGGAGACATGATCGAGGTATACAAGTGGAAAATGGGTATTAACAAAGGGGATATAATTAAGGTCTTGAGGGTATCTCTCCAAGAGAGAACCCGCAATAATGGATTCAAGTTAGATAAGTTTAGATTTAGAAAGGATATAGGAAAGTATTGGTTTGGAAATAGGGTAGTTGATGAGTGGAACAGTCTACCTAGTAGGGTTATTGAAGCAAGGACCTTGGGTAGTTTTAAATTTAGGTTGGATAAATTCATGAGTGAAAGGGGTTGGATTTGAGTGGGAATTGCACATGAGTAAATAAAATTATCAAAGCTTATTTCTTGGGTAGCATTGAAAATTAGGTTGAACAAATATTCTGTTAGTGGGATGGAATGTGAAGGACCTGCCTAGTATGGGCCAACAGGCTTGCTGCAGTGTTCCTCCTTTCTTATGTTCTTATGTTAACAGTAACAACAACAACAACAACAACAGTAACAGCAACACCAACATCAGCAACAGTAACACCAACATCAGCAACAGTAACACCAACATCAACAACAGTAACATCAACATCAAGAGAACCACCAACTTCAAGAACAGTAACACCAACATCAGCAATAGTTAAATTAGACACATATGCAACACTTGGGCATCTTTAATGAGGAAACGTTTCGCCACACAGTGGCTTCACCAGTCCAATACAAAGTAGAAAGGTTTCTTAACACTATACAGGCTGCCCAAAGAACATTTATCCCGTATAAAGAAATTAGATCAAGTAGAAATGACCCAAAATGGATGAATAATAGGCTCAAATATCTTTTAGGGCAGAAGAAAGGAATTTATAAGCGCATAAAAAGAGGTGAGGGTCATCTTATAAATCAGTATACTGACATTAAGAGGGACGTTAAAAAGGGAATAAGAAAAGCTAAACGGGACTATGAAATTAAAGTTGCTAGGGATTCAAAAACTAACCCAAAATTTTTTCCAGGTTTATAGAACAAAAGTTAGGGATAAGATAGGTCCCCTTAAAAATAACTTTGGGCATCTTACTGACAAGGAGAATGATATGTGCTCTATTTTTAATAATTATTTTCCTCGGTTTTCACACAGGAAGACATTAATAATATCCCAGTAATTAATTTTTACAGAGGCCCAGAAGAAGATAAATTATGTAATATCACAGTCACTAGCGAAATGATTATGAAACAGCTGGACCGACTGAAACAAAATAAATCGCCGGGTCCTGATGAGCTTTTTGCAAGGGTTCTTAAGGAATGCAAAATGGAACTCTGTGAACCAATATCTAACATTTTTAATTTATCTCTTCAAACAGGTGTAGTGTCTGATATGTGGAAGATGGCTAATGTAATTCCTATTTTTAAAGCAGGGGACAAGTCACTACCGTCTAACTACCGCCCAATAAGCCTGACCTCAATTGTAGGCAAATTACTGGAGTCAATTATAGCTGATATTATTAGAAGCCATCTAGATAACCATAATTTGATTAATGATACCCAGCATGGATTCACGAGGGCCGTTCCTGCCTATCTAATTTATTAACCTTCTTCAGTAAAGCTTTTGAGGCTGTTGATCACGATAAAGAATTCGATATTGTATATTTAGACTTTAGTAAGGCTTTTGATAGAGTACCGCACCAGAGACTGTTAAAGAAAGTGGCAGCTCATGGCATTGGGGGAAAAGTGCTGTCATGGATCGAGTCATGGCTCACCAATAGGAAGCAGAGAGTGTGCATAAATGGGGTTAAATCCGAATGGGGACTTGTAACAAGTGGTGTTCCACAGGATCAGTCTTAGGCCCATTGTTATTTATAATATATATCAATGACCTTGATGAGGGAATTACTAGTGATATGAGCAAATTCGCCGACGACACGAAGATAGGTAGGATAATTGATTCAAACATAGATGTCATAGAACTTCAGGAAGATTTAGACAAACTTAATTCGTGGTCAGAAAAGTGGCAGATGCAGTTCAATGTAGATAAATGCAAGGTTCTGAAGCTCGGGAGTGTCCATAACCCAAGCACTTATAAGTTAAATAACGTAGAACTTAGCCATACAGATTGCGAGAAGGACTTGGGGGTGATGGTAAGCAGCAACCTTAAACCAAGACAGCAATGCCTAAGCGTACGTAATAAGGCAAATAGATTACTGGGATTTATATCAAGAAGTGTTAGCAACAGAAGTCCAGAGGTTATATTACAGCTTTATACATCATTAGTAAGGCCTCACCTAGATTACGCAGCTCAGTTCTGGTCTCCATATTACAGAATGGACATAAATTCGTTAGAAAACATTCAGCGTAGAATGACTAAATTAATACATAGCATTAGAAATCTTCCTTACGAAGAAAGATTGAAAACCCTAAAATTACATTCACTTGTAAGACGTAGAATGAGGGGAGACATGATCGAGGTATACAAGTGGAAAATGGGTATTAACAAAGGGATATAAATAAGGTCTTGAGGGTATCTCTCCAAGAGAGAACCCGCAATAATGGATTCAAGTTAGATAAGTTTAGATTTAGAAAGGATATAGGAAAGTATTGGTTTGAAAATAGGGTAGTTGATGAGTGGAACAGTCTGCCTAGTAGGGTTATTGAAGCTAGGACCTTGGGTAGTTTCAAATTTAGGTTGGATAAATTCATGAGTGAGAGGGGTTGGATTTGAGTGGGACTCGCGCATGAGTGGGTAGAATTTTCAAAGCTTATTTCTTGGGTAGCATTGAAGATTGGGTTGAGCAAATATTCTGTTAGTGGGACGGATTGTGAAGGACCTGCCTAGTATGGGCCAACAGGCCTGCTGCAGTGTTCCTCCTTTCTTATGTTCTTATGTAAGGAGAGGAGGAGTTTGAGGTTATCAGTCCCTCGGCCTGGAGTCGATGTGTTCAGTCCATCAATCTTGTTAGAAGTGTAGCACAAGGCCGTAGAGGTGGCTTATATGCTGTAATCAGGTGAGATGCAGCAGGGAGGCAGGTCATAGTGGTATCAACCACTAGTCGAAGTAAGTCCTTGTCCAAAGGTTTGGACAAATGTTGAAGAATCCCTTTGTATCAAGATCCCAAGAAGTTGCTGTGTCAGACAGGATGTAGATGAATGGTTCAGAGAACCGACAAGTTGTTAAATTAGACACATATGCAACACTTGGGCATCTTTAATGAGGAAACGTTTCGCCACACAGTGGCTTCATCAGTCCAATACAAAGTAGAAAGGTGAAAGGGGAGAGGAGGAGTTTGAGGTTATCAGTCCCTCGGCCTGGAGTCGATGTGTTCAGTCCATCAATCTTGTTAGAAGTGTAGCACAAGGCCGTAGAGGTGGCTTATATGCTGTAATCAGGTGAGATGCAGCAGGAGGAGGCAGGTCATAGTGGTATCAACCACTAGTCGAAGTAAGTCCTTGTCCAAAGGTTTGGACAAATGTTGAAGAATCCCTTTGTATCAAGATCCCAAGAAGTTGCTGTGTCAGACAGGATGTAGATGAATGGTTCAGAGAACCGACAAGTTGTTAAATTAGACACATATGCAACACTTGGGCATCTTTAATGAGGAAACGTTTCGCCACACAGTGGCTTCATCAGTCCAACAAAGTAGAAAGGTGTAAGGAGAGGAGGAGTTTGAGGTTATCAGTCCCTCGGCCTGGAGTCGATGTGTTCAGTCCATCAACTTGTCGGTTCTCTGAACCATTCATCTACATCAGCAATAGTAACACCAACATCAACAACAGTAACACAAATATCAACAACATAAACATCAACATCAAGATAACGACCAACTTCAAGAACAGTAACACCAACTACAGTAACAACAACAGTAACAACAACATCAGCAACAGTAACACCAACATCATCAACAGTAACAAGAACATCAAGAGAACCACCAACTTCAAGAACAGTAACACCAACTACAGTAAGAACAACAGTAACACCAACATCAGCAACAGTAACACCAACATCAACAACAGTAACATCAACATCAAGAGAACCACCAACGTCAAGAACAGTATGGATGAATAATAGGCTCAAATATCTTTTAGGGCAGAAGAAAGGAATTTATAGGCGCATAAAAAGAGGTGAGGGTCATCTTATAAATCAGTATACTGACATTAAGAGGGACGTTAAAAAGGGAATAAGAAAAGCTAAACGGGACTATGAAATTAAAGTTGCTAGGGATTCAAAAACTAACCCAAAAAGTTTTTTCCAGGTTTATAGAACAAAAGTTAGGGATAAGATAGGTCCCCTTAAAAATAACTTTGGGCATCTTACTGACAAGGAGAATGATATGTGCTCTATTTTTAATAATTATTTTCTCTCGGTTTTCACACAGGAAGACATTAATAATATCCCAGTAATTAATTTTACAGAGGCCCAGAAGAAGATAAATTATGTAATATCACAGTCACTAGCGAAATGATTATGAAACAGCTGGACCGACTGAAACAAAATAAATCGCCGGGTCCTGATGAGCTTTTGCAAGGGTTCTTAAGGAATGCAAAATGGAACTCTGTGAACCAATATCTAACCTTTTTAATTTATCTCTTCAAACAGGTGTAGTGTCTGATATGTGGAAGATGGCTAATGTAATTCCTATTTTTAAAGCAGGGGACAAGTCACTACCGTCAAACTACCGCCCAATAAGCCTGACCTCAATTGTAGGCAAATTACTAGAGTCAATTATAGCTGATATTATTAGAAGCCATCTAGATAACCATAATTTGATTAATGATACCCAGCATGGATTCACAAGGGCCGTTCCTGCCTATCTAATTTATTAACCTTCTTCAGTAAAGCTTTTGAGGCTGTTGATCACGATAAAGAATTCGTAAGGCTTTTGATAGAGTACCGCACCAGAGACTGTTAAAGAAAGTGGCAGCTCAGTGGTGACCTGTTCTTAGCTCAGTGAAGACGTGTCTAGTGTACTCCCTGTGGACTGAATCAAGATGCCCCCTATTGAGCAACTTTACCAGCAGCTTAAGGAGGAATTGAGGGTAGCGAAGCTTGAGATACGGCGATTGACGGAGGAAAACACGAGGATTCGTAGTAGTCCTCCTGTTGTGAGTCCTCAGGTCAAGAAGGGAACCTGGGCAGTGGCCGGACAGCATGGGACGAAGTTGAAGATCAAGAAGACGAATGGAGAGGTAGTAACGACGAAGAAGAAAGAGACTGCTGTGGAAACTTCGAACTCCTTTTCTGTGCTACCAGACGAATGTGAGTCGACTACTGGGAACGTCACGACGAACTGTACCAAGGAAGGTAAAAACATTGTTGTTGTTGGGGATAGCCAAGTTAGATATATGGATAGGGCCTTCTGCTTGACAGATAGGAGTAGGAGACAGAGGGTTTGCTTTCCTGGGGCTGGGATGGAAGACATTGTTAGCCGGCTTGACAACATCATGCATGGTAATGGGATCAATCCTATTATCTGCCTCAGTGCTGGAGGCAATGATGTATCCAAGCGTAGAAGTGAGGATTTAGTTAGTAGGTATAAGGCAGCAATAGACATCATTAGGAAGAAGGGAGGGAGCCCTGTTATATGTGGCATTTTGCCAAGAAGGGTGTTGGAAATGAATGGCTGTCCAGAGCGATTGGTATAAATTGCTGGCTGGACAAACACTGTAAGGATAATGCAGTCCCATTTATTGACAACTGGGACCACTTCTATGGCCAAATGACATGTATGCCAGGGATGGGGTTCACTTATCCAGGAAGGTGTAGGATTTCTCTAGCTCAGTTGAGGATGTTGTTAGGGCTTTAAACTAGGATTAGTTAGAGGTATGGGTTTAGGAATGGTAAATAATGAGGGCCAAAATATTGATTCAGGCTTTGATATCATAAATCATAACAATAACAGTAATCGAGTGACACAGGGTAATGATAGTAACAGAAATTTGTAAAACAAAAGCTGAAAAGGTTCACAAGAAGATACATATCAATGTATTTTATACTAACTGTCGAAGGCCAGAAATAAAATTAACGAATTACGTTTGGTAGCATGTGCTGGGAACTTTGATGTCATTGCAATAACTGAAACATGGTATAATACCAAGAGTCGGGATATGATTGCTGAGTGTCATATTCAGGGGTTTAAGTTGTTCCATGTAGATAGATATAATGGGAAAGGGGTGGAGTTGCATTGTATGTACGAGAAAATATAAATTGCTGCATAAAACAGGCCTAAAAAAAAGATGGATCATTAACAGAATCTGTTTGGGTAGAGTTTCTAGAAGGTCAAGAAAAACTGATTCTAGGTGTAATATACCGACCTCCAGGCTTGGATCACGATAGAGGGAGACTTCTTTGGGACGAAATTGTTAGGGCTTCAGCAACAATAACGTAGTGATAGTAGGGGATTTTAACTTTAGTCATATTGACTGGACTTCTTTGACCGGTAATCTGGAGTCCAGGGACTTTATGGAAGTAGTTCAGGACTGTTTTCTGAAGCAGTGTGTGACGGAGCCTACCAGAGGTAATAATTTGCTCGACCTAGTCTTGTCAAATAAAGAAACTCTTAAATAATCTGGAGATCACTGAAGAGCTTGGAGCTAGTGATCACAAATCCATTACCTTTAATATTACATGGGAGTACGAAATAGGGATAATACGGTAAAAGTTCCTGATTTTCGTTCTGCCGATTATATTGACTTAGGGAACACCTGTCTAATCTCGACTGGGGTAATCCTAGCTAACGATTACGATGGGATCTGCGTTTATGTTTTTTTTTCTTAATAATGTACAACGTGCACAGAGTATGTTTATTCCCAGAGAGAATTTAGGTCAATAATAACGATCCCAAATGGATTAACAGGAGGCTAAAACATCTATTAGGGAGAAAAGAGGAATTTATAGGCGCATCAAAAGAGGAGATGTTAACCTTATTGACCAATATGTTCAGTTGAAAAGAGAAGTAAAAAGGGATTAGAAAGGCTAAACGTGACTATGAGATTAAGGTTGCTAATGAATCAAAGACTAATCCAAAAGGGTTCTTTCAAGTGTACAGGACGAAGGTGAGGGAAAAGGTAGGACCTCTGAAAATTGGGAATGGACAGCTGACGGATAACGAACTGGAAATGTGTTCTCTATTTAATGACTATTTTTGTCAGTCTTTACACAAGAAGACGTAAATGAGATTCCAGAAATTAACAATTATTCATTTCCTGAAGAATTCAAATTAACTAATATTACTGTCACGAGGGATATGGTTATCAAACAGATAGATAAACTGAAGCAAAATAAGTCCCCAGGACCCGACGAGTTGTTTTCCAGGGTACTTAAAAGATGCAAGATGGAACTTAGTCAGCCATTAACGAATGTGTTTAACACGTCCATCCTAACTGGTGTTGTGCCAGAGATGTGGAAGATAGCTAATGTAGTTCCTATATTCAAATCAGGGATAAGTCCAGTCCATCAAATTACCGTCCAATAAGCCTCACGTCTATAGTAGGCAAATTATTAGAATCAATTATAGCTGATATTATCAGAAGTCACCTTGAAGAACATAATTTGATTAATGAATCTCAGCATGGGTTTACGAGAGTCGTTCCTGCCTGACAAATTTACTGACGTTTTTCAATAAAACATTTGAGGCGTAGACAGTGATAAAGAATATGATATAATTTACTTGGATTTCAGTAAGGCCTTCGATAGAGTACCTCATAAGAGACTCTTAAGAAAGGTGGCAGCTCATGGTATAGGAGGTAAAGTTCTAGCATGGATAGAGGCATGGCTTACCAATAGAAACAGAGAGTTTCCATTAATGGGGTCAAATCTGAATGGGGATTTGTCACCAGTGGCGTTCCACAAGGATCAGTTTTGGGCCCATTGTTGTTCATAATTTACATAAATGACCTTGATGAAGGAATTGCAAGTGACATGAGTAAATTTGCTGATGATACAAAAATAGGCCGTATAATTCATTCTGAGGAGGATACCAATGAACTCCAGGAGGATTTGGATAAATTAATGTCTTGGTCTGAAAAGTGGCAGATGAAGTTCAATGTGGATAAGTGTAAGGTGCTAGTCGTTGGTAATGAAAATATCCCTCGAATTTATAAACTAGGTGAAGTTGAGCTTGATCATACAGAATGTGAAAAGACTTGGGAGTCATGGTAAGCAGAAATCTAAAGCCAAGACAACAGTGCCTAAGTGTGCGCAATAAGGCTAACAGATTACTAGGATTTATTTCAAGAAGATAAGCAACAGAAGTCCAAAAGTTATTTAACTCTTCATCACTAGTGAGACCTCTTTTTGGATTATGCAGCTCAGTTTTGGGCTCCTTACTACAGGATGGATATAGATTCATTGGAGAACATACAAAAAAGAATGACTAAAATGATTTACAGTAAAGAAATTCCCAGAAATAGATTTAGACGTTGAACTCCACTTCTGGAGACGTAGAATGAGGGGGATATCACCGAGGTGTACAAAAGGGATGATGGGCATAAACAAAGGAGATATTAATAAATACTGGGATATCGAACCCAAGAACCAGAAATAACGGTTTAAATTGGATAAATTTAGATTTAGAAAGGACATAGGCAAGTACTGGTTTGAACAGAGTTGTAGAGGTGGAACAATCTTCCGAGTAGGGTGATAGGGCTAGGACCTTGGGTGGCTTTAAAAGAGATTGGACAAATATATGAGTGGGGGCTGGGTTTATTAGTGTCGTGAGTACAGGAGTAAATTCTTAGGTAGTGGTGGTTTTGTGGACCTGCCTTGTATGGGCCAGTAGGCCTTCTCAGTGTTCCTCCATTCTATGTTCTTATGTTCTTATGGATCAGTCATGGCCCAATAGGAAGCAGAGAGTTTGCATAAATGGGGTTAAACGAATGGGGACTTGTAACAAGTGGTGTACCACAGGGATCAGTCTTAGGCCCATTGTTATTTATAAATATATCAATGACCTTGATGAGGGAATTACTAGTGATATGGAAATTCGCCGACGACACGAAGATAGGTAGGATAACATAGATGTCATAGAACTTCAGGAAGATTTAGACAAACTTAATTCGTGGTCAGAAAAGTGGCAGATGCGTTCAATGTAGATAAATGCAATTGAAGCTGGGAGTGTCCATAACCCAAGCACTTATAAAAATAACGAAACAACCATACAGATTGCGAAAGGACTTGGGAGGATGGTGACAGCAACCTTAAACCAAGACAGAATGCCTAAGCGTACGTAATAAGGAAATAGATTACTGGGATTTATATCAAAGTGTTAGCAACAGAAGTCCAGAGGTTATATTACAGCTTTATCTCATTAGTAAGGCCTCACCTAGAACCCAGCTCAGTTCTGGTCTCCTTTACAGAATGGACATAAATTCGTTAGAAAACATTCAGCGTAAAGGCCAAATTAAACATAGCATTAGAAATCTTCCACGAAGAAAGATTGAAGACCCTAAAATTACATTCACTTGTAAGACGTAGAATGAGGGGAGACATGATCGAGGATACAAGGGAAAATGGGATTCGGGGATATAAATAAGGTCTTGAGGATATCTCTCCAAGAGAAACCCGCAATAATAAGAACATAAGAACATAAGAATGGAGGAACACTGCAGAAGGCCTCTGGCCCATACAAGGCAGGTCCTTATCAAAACCACCACTACCTAAGAATTTACTCCCTGTATTGACACTAATCAAACCCAGCCCCTCCCACTCATATATTTGTCCAATCTCTTTTTTAAAGCCACCCAAAGGGCCCCAGCTCTTTTATCACCCTACTCGGGAAAATTGTTCCACCATCTACAACTCTGTTCGAAAACCCGTACTTTTATGTCCTTTCTAAATCTAAATTTATCCAATTTAAATGTTATTTCTGGTTCTTTCTTGGTTCGATATCCTCAGTATTTTATTAATATCTCCTTTGTTTATGCCCATCATCCCTTGTAACCTCGATGATATCTCCTCATTGGATTCGTTAGATAAGTTTAGATTTAGAAAGGATATGGAAAGATTTTTGGAAATAGGGTAGGATGAGTGGAACAGTCTCCAGTAGGGTTATTGAACCAGGACCGGGTAGTTTCAAATTTTGGTTGGGTAAATTCATGAGGAAGGGGTTGGATTTGAGTGGGACTCCCATGAGTGGGTAGAATTGTCAAAAGCTTATTTCTTGGGGGATTGAAAATTGGGTTGAGCAAATATTCTGTTAGTGGGACGGATTTGAAGGACCTGCCTAGTATGGGTAAACAGGTTCTGCAGTGTTCCTCCTTTCTTATGTTCTTTGTTCTTATGTAATCAACAACAGTAACAGCAACATTAACACCAAAAAGTGTAAGCAACAGAAGTCCTTAAAGTTCTTAGCTCAGGGGATCTGTTCTTAGCTCAGAGGTGATCTGTTCTTAGCCCAGAGAGGACGTGTCTAGGGTTCTCTGTGGAGTGAAAAGATGCCGTCCATTGGAAACCAGCAGCTTAAGGAGGTTTAGGGAAGCGAAGCTTGAGATTCCCCGGCGGAGGAAAACAAGAGGATTGTATAGTCCTCCGGGAGTCCCTCAAGAAGGGGGAAACCGGGGAGTGGCCGGACTTCAAGGAACGAAGGGAAAATCAAGAAAAGAATGGAGAGTTAGAAACGATGAAGAAAAAAAAGACGTGTGGAAAATCGAATGCCTTCCTTTTTACCCATGAATTAGTCGACATAACGTCACGACGAACAACAAAGGGGTAAAAAATTGTTGTTGTTGGGGATAGCCAGGTTAGGTATATGGATAGGGGTTCGTTGAAGGATAAAAATAGGGAAAAGGGGGTTTCTTTTTCCGGGGCTGGG